>CAJNIZ010046024.1:0-31375 GCA_905231905.1 Symbiodinium pilosum | reverse complement strand
TATACCCATATATATATATATACATTATTTATTATTGTTTTTATGATAGGCGCATTCTCACATGTGTGTAGCATAATACATGCCCCACACGTATAAACCTGTAGGTATTGTGTGCTATACTCTACACTCAAAAAACCCTTCCCCCACAGTGGACCCGTTCTGCTGCCCCCGAAGCCGGCTGAGGAGTAGGGAATTTTCGCGGAGGGTTGGGTGCTGCCATGACGGCCTGGGTTTTAGGGTTTATGGTACCCTTTAAAGGGGTTGTATAGGGGTTATATAGGGATAATGGAAAAGAAAATGGAAACTACTATTTAGGGTTTAAGGCTTAGGGTTTAGGGTTTAACCCAGACCCCTGATTAATAAACCCCCTCCCCTTCATAGGGACTTTAATAGGGATCCTAATTTTTAGGCGCTTCAAAGGAGGAGGGTTATTAATCATGGATCTACATTCGGCTTCAGGCAACATTTTCTGAAATCCACAGTAATTAGGTGCGTCCACAGAATGCTGGTGATGGGTTGAAGGCTTAGGGTTTAGGTTCGAGGTTCACGGACTGGCAGGGTTGGGAGTTTGGGCGTGGGTCGGTTCGGCGGAGGGCGGGCGGACTTGATAAGTAAGATTCGTGATGAGGATGAGTTGCGGCATTTGTAGAGCTTGTACAAATGCGTATCGTGTTCGCCAGACCCTCCAAGCAGAAGACCTGTATAACACTATGCAACACCGCTTGTGTAAACCATCTTTCTTGCCATCCCCCTCATAAACCTACACCGTAAAGCCAAACCTGCAACCCTAAACCCCAAAGCCCTAAACCACTGAATCCCAAAGCCTCCAACTTTCTTGAGCCCCAAACCCCAAAACCCCCAAAACCCTAAACCCCTAATCCCTACATATCCCTATATACTCCTGTATATCCCTGTATCCCTATCTATTCCTGTATACAAACCCTAAAGCCTCAGACCCCAGAGTACCCTTCACAGAGCCTGGATGCCCACAAGCAGGGGCCACATTAGTAATGGGAGTTTGGTAAACGTAACCACCCGACATTAGGACCCTATAGCCAGCATATGCTAGTGATAGGGTCCTAGTTTTGGGGGTTGGGGTTACCAAGGGAATTGGGACAGAAACGTTCAACCCTAAGCCCTAAACCTAGAACCCAAAACCTTCAACCCTAAACCCTAAACCTCTAAACCCCAAACCCAAAATCCAAAACCCTAAACCTTCAACCCTGAACCTTAAAACCCTAGACCCAAAAATCCTGAACCCTAAACCTTAAATCCTAAACCCAAAACTCCTAAACCCAAAATCCCTACACCCTAAATCCCTAAACCATGGCAAGCCTAAAGGCTCGTGGCCTCCCTGGGCACACGCTCGGCCAGCCGACTTCTCTGCGGTAGCGCGGCCCGCGTGTTGTCGGCGCTACAAGGCCCGGGGGGGCCTGAGGGATCCTTCAGGGTTTAGGGTGCAGGGTTAGGGTTTAGGGTTCAGGGTTTAGGGTTTAGGGTTCAGGGTTTAGGGTTTAGGACTTAGGGTTTAGGACTTAGGGTTTAGGGCTTAGGGATCATTCAGGGTCTGTAGCTACTGGAGTTGAGTAACGAATGAAGGAATATAATCCTTATATAATACATTCCCCCATGGCCTACTGACCTCCAGTCAGGTAGTCTTCTTCAGAAGTATTTTCCATGTCTAGTATAGTACAACCGTTAAGAATACAGCTGTTGTTATTGGTCTAGGGGATAGCAGGGGTTGTGAGAATGGCATCCAGATTCAGAACAGCGAGCCTCCTGATTGCTCTGATTTTGCCTCATGGCAGTTCCACTAAACAGCTAAGATCGCCTGTTTTACCAAGGAATGACATGTACTTCAGATACCCATCCCACCCAAATCAGTGGTATTCTAGTAGTAGTGGAGAGTAGCTGGTAGTAGCGGGGTAGGGTGTTCTTCAAAAGGGGAGGGGCTTGCAGCAATCTTGGAGAGAAATGTTGAGGCGTGGCGTCACCGTCTTAATTTTGTTACGATCTCTTAAAGCTATGCTTCAACCATTGGCACCTAATACCAAAGACATCCCTATATCCTGAACCCTACCCTAAATGCTGTCCTCCTGCAAAGCAGTATAGAACCGTCAACGTGGCTTCAGCAAGACCATTGTCCTTTGGCAGCGGGCTCTGTGGGTGTCCACGTTGGTTTGGGCAGAGTAAGGCATTGATTCATCCTGCCCCTTACAGGCGCATGTAGGCCCGTTTGAAAAGGAGATTAGTCTGTCTAGGTCCCTTTTTGGGGGCGTTCCATGTTGAATCCGCTTTTTGGGGGCTCCGTTTTCGTTTAGTCTGGAGGAGTGTTCAATCCGTCTATGCCGCGAAACACCTTCCAAGAAGTTATCACGACACACGTTTGGCTAAGCATCCTATAGACTCTTTTGTCATTTTGAGAGGATCTTTTTGACATACCTGTGATGCCCTCCTAAACCCTGTAACCCTAAATCCTAAACCCTCCACCCTAAACCTTTTCCTTCGGAAAGGCGGCCGTGGCTCCTCGGCGGCCCGCGACTTCTACGACATGGGAAGCCTCAACGCGCGCAGCTGGGTTCAACAGGTGAACATCTGACAAGTGTTGAACGCTTTGTTATTTTTTGCACCACCTTGCAAGGGAACATAGCTGGCGCTCTCAGGAGTATCCCTTCAAACATTTAAGCCAGAATAGTGAAAAGAAGAGGACAGTTGGAGTGTAACAGCCTCAAGCAATTTTTAGTTGGGTTCCAGGGTGTAGCATATGTAAAGATACGTGGATTATGAAACAGGGTTCCTAGAAAGAAAGTGTTACCTGCATGGTCCAAGTTTTCTAGTTGTGGCACATGCATGATGGGCTTCTCAGATTTTGGGATATAGTCTTCGACACAGGCTAGCTCACGGAGGGTTTGCTAAAGGGCTGCACAGGGGGACACATTAGTATCAAAGGGTAATGAAAGGATGGAATGATGTTTACCGGTCGTTGCACCAGTTTGCTTGGGGTCTATATCGTTGTCCCTCCATATGGAACTCCTCATAGTTACAACTGTGGCACTTTTGGATGACATATTATTACTGAGGGCCCAGTCCGTTCTCGACAAAACAGGACCCTTTTTTTGGTATCCTGGATGTGAGGCGCTATTCCAAAAACTTGGCCAGAAACATCTTTTTGGTGTAGCTGCTGTGGAATCTTTCCAGACCCAGGATAGTAACCCCTCAATCAAAAAAAGAAAGTCATTGCTAAGGAGAGGCCATGCAAGCGATGCATGGCAGCAGCTACCCAGGTGACAGCTTTGAGGCTCGGGTTTCGGGTATACTGGTTATGTAAGGATTGTATAGGTACGATTTGAGGGTTATGTAGAAAATGCATGGAGCTTAATATGGGGTATTTAATATATGTACTTTATGAGGGTTTGGGGTTGCGGGCCTGGTGGCCAAAGAATGACAACCTCCTCCGGAACCAATTTTCTGCCACCATGCTTCGTTTTATTGCTTGAGGGGCTACTACATGCAAGTTTCTCAGAATGACCTTCCCTAGGCCTCCCCCTCAGGTTTGGTTGAACATATCAAGACATATAAGGTAGTTTCTCATTTTTCTTAAACGGTTTTTGGTGATTCTATATATAAGGTTCCCTTGCACAATTGATTAGTGTATATTAGTGTACATCTTTTGTGTCCAATTTTTGCGGGAGATTAGACTGATTTCCGCGATGTATACACATTTACATTTTAATATTACTTGTACACACGTATCTAGACGGCACACGGTCATACATACACATCCTCCTAGTGTAAGTGTATATTCGTGCTCACACATGTCTTTCTATGGGTTGGCAGAACGATAGACAGATAGATATGCAGACCGGTGCACATTTTCCCTGATTCGCCTTAGACGCTGAACCATAGAATTCAAAACCCCAAAGCGTTCATCCTCCACCCTATGTAATCTCTAAGCCCGCAGCCGTAGATCCTAAACCGTAAATCCCAAACCCTAAATGCCAGAACATACGCCCTACACCGCATAAACCCTAGATCCTCAACCCTGAACCATATACATCCTAAACTCTGAAGCATAACCCCCCCAACCCCTACACAACTGCTCTGTCTCGCCCATACATCCTAAACCCTAAGCCCTATAAACCCCGTAAACCCAAGAACCTTAAACCCCCCTAAACCACTAAACTGCCCCAAACCCTAAACCCCTTTAAACTGCCCTGTCTCAGGCCTCCGCCTGGCCCTCCTCCGCCCGCCGGGCGCTGGCCGCCGCGCTGCCGAGCCCGGCGCCGCCTGCGGCGGCGGCCGCGCAGCTTGCTGCCTGGTGCGAGGCTGGTGATTTAGGGGGATATATGTACTATAGTTTAAATTCCTTAAAGGGGGGTTATATAGGGGATTATATAGGGGATTACTATACGGGTTATTAAGGGGGATACTAGGAGTTTAGACTATAGCTCATATGTGAGGGAGCATCATCTTCCTACAATTCCCCCATGCTTGAAGTTCCTAATTTGAAAGCACGAAGCCCTACGCCAAGTAAATATCTCGCACAATGCGGCCTCAAATCTACCAGCAATCAGCAATACCTGTACCCAAGTGAGTAATATCCAGCAGTTGAATTGTAGGAATACTAAAGCGTGCGCATTCTTAAGCCACAAGAATCCCTATCCGTAAACTTACGAGCCCCTACTACAAATCCAAAAGCAACGACCCGGCTTGGGGTTTAGGATGTAGGGTTTGGGGTCGGGGGTTCAGGATTTAGGGTCTAGGGTTCAGGGCTTGGGGTTTAGGATCTGGGGTTTAGGATCTAGGATTTGCGGCACTTTGTGAGACTTGCATGAGGCTACTAACCTGGTAGTAACGAAATCTCTGATCTGCCTGCTCTAAATAAACCCTACACACCCTAAGATTTATAGGGGAGTATTATAGGTTGGGTACTGCCCCTACGCAGTAACAGTCTATATTAGGGGTCCTATTAAGGGCTATATAGAACCATATTATAACTATTATCCAACTGTTACTGAGGGGGGGCAGTACTGAAATTATAGGGGTCATTAAGGACGGTACCAGGAGTTAAGACTATAGCTCATACAAGGTTTCCACCCCAAACCTTACTCCGAAAGGCCTACACCCCTGCGACCTTGCGTGACAAACAAGGCTGCGCGTCCCGATGTAGGAGCAGATGTCCGGTTGCGCAGTGCCGCTGGGCTTTTGGGTTTAGGGTTTTGGGTTTTGGGTTTAGGGTTTAGAGGTCTAGGGTTTAGGGTTTAGGGGTTTACGGGTTTAGGGTTTAGGGTTCTGTGTGGTTTCAAACTTTTCAACTGGGTCCCTTTGAAGGGATGAAATAGTGATACATGGGTATGTAGGGCTGTACAGGGTTTAGTGTGCAGCGGGAAGGACGTAGGGCTGAGGAACTCGGATTGCGTGTTTAGCAATTTGAGGTTGAGGTTCTGGGTGTAGACGTTTGGGCTTGTGGCTTGGGGCTTAGAGTGTCAGGTCACAGAGGTCAGGGATTAATAATTATTCAAGGGACGCTCAATAGTTGACATGGGGGTCTCTTTCGTAGATTAGTATATTCCCGGATGTATTCCTCAAGAACCTCAAGAAGGAACCCATGTCCATTAAATTCGGAAACATTTATTGACTGCAGCTCGTATGGCAACTCCTACTGTAGCCCTGTGTGAGCCTTAAAGCTCACCTTCGGCTGCACTACAATGTCGACGTAGGATTCAACACTTGAAGCCCAAACCTTGAAATATCCTAAGCCCTAGACCCCCTAAACCCTAAACCCTAAACCCCTAAACCCTAAACCCTAAGCCCTAAACCCTAAACCCTAAACCTTACACACCTTTGCATCTCCAAAGCCTTAGCCCGGAGAGCCCCTATCAAAGCGCCAGGTGCACAGCCTGAACTCTACCTCCAAATGTAGGGGTTTAGGGCTTAGGAGCTTTAATGGGAACCCCAGGACCCAAGTTTCGGCGTATGCATACAAGGTTTAGGGCTAAGGGACTTGAATGGGCACCTCAAAAGGTTTAGGGTTTAGGGTTTAGGGAAGCCCAAAGAATAGTAGGAATATAATAGGAAGATATAGATACTGGTAGGTACATTGCTGCCATGCTCCTACTATGTTCTTGGGGCTCCCTGTAAGGGATTCCCGCTAACGTTCCTTTATGTAATGTAAACGTGTGTGAGCTGGGACATACTGAAGACATACTTGGTAGGCTAGGTGTGACCCAAACCCCAGTAGAATGTAGCAAAACCTCAAAATCTGGTCCCGGTATTTGCCCAAGGAACCGGGATTTTCTTCTAAGAGTCACAAAAGTAGGGACCTGTGAGTTTGAGACGGCGGTGTATGGGCGTTGCCGGCAATCAGGGATCCTTTGCGGGGTGTATCCAGAATCAAAACTGTAGCGCATGGAGTTCAATTATTGGAGCCCGCGGTTTCTGGAATATGCATGTACCCACTCAGGGGGCCATGCATTCACTTAGTGATTTCATGTAACAATGTAAGCCCTGAACACATATTCATTCTCTCCCCACATGGTTCGTATACATGTGACCTTGGTATAGTACATGCCCAAACCCTATTCTGAGTATATCAGCCCCAAACCCTTCAGCCTAAGCCCTAAACCTTAAACCCTTAGACCCTAAACGCTCTTCTGATGATATCAGCCCCTAAACCGCAAACCCTAAACCCTAATTCCTCATGCGTGGCAAGGCGGGAACTTTGAGCATGGGTTGGGGTGGCAGCTGGTCAGTGCGCTCTCTCATTGTGTCGGCGCATGTGATCCTCAGATGCAAAGAGGGATTGTTGTAGTAAAGGAGTAATATGGTACTTTCCCAAAATAAGGGGACCCCAATATAGACCCCAAAATACGATAGTCCTTATTATTGGGACCCCCAAAAGGGTGCCCCTAATTTTGGGAAACCCCCATATGACTAGTAAAGGCAGTGAAAATAATGAGGGCAGTAGAAGTTTAGTAAGAATAGAAATGATAAACACCATAGTCCTAATGGTTATAATACATCCTCCTGAGGGTTTAGGGTTTAGGGTTTAGGGGTGTTCTGGTCTTTTGGGGGACAGGTATGTTGAACAACGGGGCACCAGCCTGTTTCGTTTTACGTCGAGGGTTTACATCTTCGGAGCCTCAACCCCCGAACCCTCAACTCCAAGCCTAGACGGACCGCCCACCCTGTAATAGTGGTATAAAAGGAATATAAGAGGACCCTAATATAGTTACTAGTATCCCTTATAGTCACTATTACAGGGTGGGGGTCCACCTAACCTAGACCCTGCATGGGATCCTCACTTTGCGGCACCTCGCCGCGAACAGTTACCCTCCATATAGTTGTTCTCTCACAGGACGGAAGACTTTAAAGCGCCTCGTTTCAGTTTCAGTCCCTAAACCCTAAACCCTATACTGCCCCCCCTCAGTAACAGCTGGATAATTTTTATAGTATGGTTATATCTAGCCCTTAATAGGACCCCTAATGCAGACTGTTACTCTGTGGGGGCCGTACCCAACCTAAACCCTAAACCTTAATCCCTAAACCCTAAACCCCTAAATCCCTAAATCCCTAAACCCCAAGCCCTAAACCCCTGAACCCTAAACCTTTAAACCCTAAACCCTTTGGGAGGGTAGGCTTTGGGGTGGCGCTGGGGTTTCAGTTTTTGGCATTTGGATTAAGTACACACATTAATAAGCGGATTTTGGTAACTTCAACCCCCCAAATTAGGACCCTATAACCATCATATGATAGTCATTGGGTCCTCATTTTGGGGGTTGGGGTCACCAAAATCCCTTTACTATACATGAGTCTGAGGTGCAGTGCAGATTTTTGAGGCTAACCCAGACCCATTTAGGGATTATGGGGTATGTATTGGGGTTATATTGGAAAAGAAAATGGAAACTACTGTTTAGGGTGTAGGGTTTAGGGGTTAATGTAGATCCATGACTAAGAAAACCCCCTCCTATGAATGGGGATTATAATAGGGATCCGAATATTAAGGCCCTGTAAATGAAGTGGTTTATTAATCATGGGTCTACGTTAGGGTTTCACCACGAGAGCTCTTACCATAGGTTACGACTCAGGGTTTCAGGCTACGGTTAAGCCAGAGCTCCAGAATCCCCTCCACTGATATGAAACCCCCGAAGCCCCAAATGTTAAGTATTCTCCAGGGTTTAGGGCTTAATTTGATAATGTAGACCCCTGATTCATAAAGCCCACCTTTTAAGGGCCTTGATATTAGGATCCTTATGAGAATCCCTATTCAGGGGAGGCTGGGTTACATATTACAGTATACCACGGAGAGAATTGAACTTCTGATGAAGGAATGCGCTTTGAACATGCGAACGTCTGGATGCCTGCATATAAATATACATGTATATGTATTCAGAGCGGGTACAATTCATCCTATTCTGTTCCTACGGATACTTTGAGCAAGCGGTCAAACTATTCTGCTGCCCCTGTTCCAGAACAGGGAGATTGTTCACTCCGTACTTAAACCCCTAACCTCTAAACCTTAAATCCTAAACCCTAAACCCCCTTTGCCGCTTCTCATGCTGGGCCCCCATCTTCACCCGAAACCCTAGGGGTCATCACCTCTTTTCCAGCATGTGAGAAGCCTCTAGACTCTGGGCCCCACAGCTCCCAAACAGAAGATTAGGTTTAGAGTTTAGGGTTTAGGGATTATCTCTGCAGATTTTTTGAGTTTAGGGTTTAGGTGGGTTTCTGGGCTTGGAGTAAGCAAGCCCCCTCTTCCTACAAATGTATAGGTGTGAAGCTTGATTTCTACGCCCACTGGGCCTAAGATTCTGCGGAGCCTTGCAACCCTCCAGTGGCTGAGTCAGGGTATGCGCTATGCAGAACAGTGTGCGAGTTCCTCTGTATCAAGCCTTTTGAGGCCTTTCCGAGTCTAAGAAGGTCTGTGGGCATGCGGCTTCTGGAGGTGTATAGACGTTCCTGACATGTCCTGTGATGCGATGCTCACTTCCAGCGGAGTTTTGGGCGATGCGTTGATTGAGAGAAAGGCTGAGATTCACATTGTTTGTGCATTCCTGGCCATTGCCCTGAATCCTAAAGCCTAAGCCCGAAGCCCTGAATCCTGAACCCTAAACCCTAAATCTTAAACCCTAAACCTGAATTAGTCTTAAGCTTACTGGTGGTTAGTAGGGAATTCGAGCATACATTGTTTGGGGATTATATTCCCTTACTCTCTACTAACCGCCAGTGAGTCAGCCATTTTATCCCTGGCTTGTCCTGAACCCTAAAATCCGAAACCCTAAACCCCTAAACCTAAACCCTAAACCTTAACCCCTAAACCTTAATCCCTAAACCCTAAACCCTAAAACCCCTAAACGCTAAACCCTAAAACCTTAAAACCTTAAAACCCTAAGGCCTAAACCTTAAAACCCTAAGCCCTAAACCTTAAACCTTACTTTGGCAATCATCCCCAGGGTTGCTGTTCGCCATCCTCACCATCTCTACAGGATCCGCTTTAGGATTTCCGGCGGATCTGAAACCTGTTGCAAAAAGGGCGCGGTTTGGAGTTTAGGGTTTAGGGACCGCTAGGGTTTAGGGTTTAGGGTTTAGCGCAGGCTTGACTCAACCCAAAGCCTTGAATCTAAACCCTGACATGTATACTTGAATCCCTCATACCTGACTCCCAAGCCCCAGCGAGACCGTGTGAATAAGCTCTAAAGCTTAGACCTCGCATCATACACTGAATTGTCCTTGCAAGCCCAACGACATACAGCTTAGTAGCAACCATCCCCTGATTGGCAGGTACAACCTATGAAGCGATGTTTTGGGCCAAAGGCCCCAAGGCCAGAGCCCTCTGATTGGCCCTGTAGAAGCCTACGTAACCCCAAATCGTGCGGCCTAACCCTAGACCCTGAACCCTTTAATCCGAAACCCTAAACCCTGAAACCCAAAACCCTTGAACCCTTAAACCCTTAAACCCTAAACCCCAAACCCTTAAACCCTAAACCCTTAAACCCTAAACCCTAAAGCCATTGAAAGGGAGCCTGATGTGTATGGAACATGCCGAGGCTGAGTCTGGCAGATGATCATCGAATTCAAGTCACCGGAAGCGATAGCAACTCTACTTGACCATTTAGGGTTTAGGGTTTAAGGGTTTTGGGTTTAAGGGTTTAGGGTTCTAGGCTAGGGTTTTGGGTTACTGTTACTATAGACTAAGGGTTAAGGGGGTGTACCTACGCACCCAAAGTGTGAAGAACACGTTTTTGTTGACTGCTTTAAGCGGGTTTGGGCTGTCCTTTACTTTTGGTGTAAAGTAGATAGAATATGGCTTTGGGGATAATATAAGAAGAGCCCCACATACCGCATATTGTATCTACTTAAAGGGGACTATAGGCCCTTAGAAGGATATACTGGGAGCTTCATGGCGAGAATTCTGTATGATCTGAAGTATAGCACCCTTTACCCTAAGCTCTAAACACTAAGATATGTCCTAGCCCTAGGGCTTAGGTATATCGGGTCTTGCGGGATTTTGTCCATCAACATCAACAGGGAGGGGGGGTGATCCCCACCCACTTTGCAGTACAACCCCTCTTACAGGCCTCCAGGATTTAGCATTTAAGGTTTTGGGCGGGATTCCTGTGATCATTTTTGGAAAAATGCTGGTTTTGAAGGGGGGTGCGGGCTGTTTTGCAACAGGGTGGCGGCTTATATGCACATGGTGGATAGGCAGCACATGAGTCTGCAGAGTTTCTGGAGCAACGCCCCCTAGCCGCAGGCGATATCCTTGCGATCATGTTCACGGAGACCTTAAACGTCAACCCCTCAAATCCTAAAACCTAAGCCCTAAGCCCTAATAAATCAAATCTAAACCCTAAACCTTAAAACGCCCTAAACCCTAAACCCTAACCCCAAGCCTAAGCCTTAATATTAAACATCAACCTAAACCCTAAACCCTGAACCCTAAACCCTATACCCTAATCCCTAAACCCTAATCCCTAAACCCTAAACCCTAATCCCTAAACCCTAAACCCTATTCTATGAGACTTGCCAAGCATCCGCCGTGGGAGCTGGGATC
Source organism: Symbiodinium pilosum (assembly GCA_905231905.1). Taxonomy (NCBI): domain Eukaryota; class Dinophyceae; order Suessiales; family Symbiodiniaceae; genus Symbiodinium; species Symbiodinium pilosum. The sequence continues at coordinate 20,322 of CAJNIZ010046024.1, read as the reverse complement.
CCATCATCGAAAGTGATGATCCTAGCTGAGCAGCTGAGAAGTTGCCTTCATTACTCACCCAGTTTAGGGTTTACGGGTTTGGGGTTTATAGGGTTGAGGGATTAGAGGGTTTATGGCGTAGAGGGTTTGGGGGCTTCCTACTCCTCAGATGGGGAAAACTTATGTCTGGACCCATGCTGGGGCCGGGCCCGCATTAAATGAACCGAGCTTTAGCAAACTTTGGCTACTGCCACATAGCGTCACAATCCAGAACAAGGGTAGTGGTAAGGGCTGTATATGATTAGTCCGTGCATGTTACATATCTAAATTTCACTGATTGGGGCAGTATCCAAAGTAAACTCTAGTGGGAGTTGAGTTATCTCGAGTACCATCCAGTTCGCTTGGACTGGTAGCAACAAAACACTTCGATGCAACCGTATGCGAGACAGTCCAAAACACGTCAAGTTCGGGCGGAGGTTGTCAAAACAGGTCTGGTTTAAGGATTACCCTAAACCCTGAACCCTACCCTAAACCCGAAACCCTGAATTCTAGACCGCACGCGACAGAAATCAACATTAGGCCTCTAAACACCCCCCAACAAACCCAAATGCGGCGTGGTTGCGACCTCGGGCCGCCACCCGCCGTGGCGCGCTTGACCTCAGATGCTTCGCGGTTTGCAAGGTGCTAGGCTTCAAGTTCTTCAGGCGGTGGAAAGACGAGTAAATACCTAAGAGACACATAGGTATATACATATATGTATACATCTTTGTAGGGAAAATGAATATACAGATTGACATGTATAGGGTTTTGGTCTAGGGTTGTATGGATTTTTCTGGAGCTCCACAGAACCCAAAGCAGGTACTGCTGATAGAGTTTGAGGCCCAGAGTAAGTATTGCTTAGGGCTTGGGGTTTAAAACTTAGGGTTTAGAGTCGGTTTAGAGCTTAAGGCTTAGGGTTTAGGGTTGTAAGGGGTCATGCTCATGGAACTAGAGCCACATGGTAAGGGGATAAGGGGATGAATAGGGTTCAGGGTTTACGTAGGGTGTACGATTTCCCAGAAATAGGTGTACCTTTTGTTTCGGGCGGGGCCTATAATAAGGACAACTATAGTATATTGGGGGTCTAAATTGGGGTCTCCCGATTATAGAAACTACTAACCCTAAACCCTAAACCGCAAGGATTCAGAGCTTAGGCTTGAGTTCTGGGCTTAGGGTTTGAGGGGTTTGCGCTATGGGCTCAATGCTTGGTCGGGGGGGGGCTTAGTAGGTAGGTTTTGGGTTTAGGGTTTAGGGATGTCCATATTGAGATAAGGAAAATGGATTAAATTGTACTAGGCCCGTTAATATGAATTGAGGTATCTTCCTTCATTAAGGGGTTGGGCTCCCTGGGAAAACTGGACCCGTGTGACTTTGACACCTTGTGGGCTTAGAGCTGTCCGGCCAATGGAAGCAGGACTTCGCATGAAGCTGGAAGGCTCATTCCGTTTCGCGCCATTTCCTGCAACTCACATCATTTTTCCAGACCCTTGGGAGGATCTCAAAACTAGATCCCCTATATGGGCCCCACTATAACCCCTATATAATCCTCATATAATCCCCCCTGTGGTTCTAGGGGATCTAATTTTCAGATCCTTTTGGGAGTCTGGGTTTCCATAATGCTCGAGACTGGGTGGTTTCCCAAAATTAGGGGATCCCAATATAGATCCCAAAATACTATGGTCATTATTATAGGGACCCCAAGAAAAGGTACGCCTAATTTTGGGAAGCCCCCATCTCATTCTGAAACGCACATCTCAAAGGCCAAACATCTTCTCTGGGGAAGCTCAGACTGCACAACGCCATGCCCCCGCCCAAGCATGAGCAACGGGTGGAAGTACACTATAACATACCATAAGATACCATAATGTACCATAATAAAGTACAATATACTAAAGCATATGATAATATACCATGATATACTATACTATACTATAATCTCCTCGCTGAAATCCAGGATTTTGGCACTTATGGCCGACGCTATCCACGCGCTGCACACGCAGATGCGGCCTCTATCCGCCACTTGACTCACCCCTTAAACTGCCCTAAACACTAAAGCCTAGACCCTAACCCTGCACGACATTGGGAGAGGTGAGGGTTCAACTCCTTGGTGATCAGTAGAGTAAGTTTAGGGCTTTGTGTTTCGGATTTAGGGTTTTAGGTTTTGTGTTAGGGTTTAGGATGTATAGGCTTTAGGGTTTAAGGTTTGGGGCTTACGGGCTAGGCTTGGGGATTCTGTAGGGCCTATAGTTCGATATAGGAACTGCTACAGCGACACGTTCTCCCATGCCCTAGTATGCATCAGGTAGTGAATGATTAGTTTTTTTGAAGCAAGGCTTTAAGCTCGTCTTTAAGCCAGAAATGGCCAACGGACACAATCAAAACTAGGATGCCTCCATACAGTTCTGGTTTCTAGACTCCGCAGCTTCACGCTCTTAACTTAGGGGTCTGGCGCTTGGGGTTTCCAGAACTTGTAGGCGCTGGAGATGAGATCTGAGAGTTTGGGGTTCCGGGTTTTGGGTTGGCTTAGATTTGATGGAGGATTTAGGGCTTAGGGATTAGGGCTTGGTTTGCATTATGGAGTTATGCAAAGCTAGGGTGCTAGGGTTTGGGGTCTGAGGATTTAGGACTTATTCCTTCGCGACTAATTTGTGGGGACCTTACCAGCTGTGTCTACAGGAATCAAAGTATGTAGGGGCCGAAATAACTGGGATAGGGCTTTGCGTACAGTACACATATTAACGGGCGGAATAATATTTCAGTTTGTTCAGGCTTCTACATGAATCTGAAATGGGGTCCTATCTCTCTGCCAAACAAAAGTACTAGGGCCTTCTGCAAAGGTGATTCACAAATAAATGCATATGAACTATTATGGCACATGGCTCTCCATGGACGGCTGCTAGAACAACAATCCATCACCTCCCTACATAGAACTACCAGAACCTGCTTCTTCCCTAAACACTAAACCCTCCTCCTACAAACCGTGGCTGGACTGTCCTTCTTTAATACTACATTTTCGTAGGTATATCACCCTAAACCCTGAACCGCAAGATCCAGGTAATTCATCACTTGTTCTACAAAACTATTGGAGGCAGAGGGCGCGAATCCCATACTCTACTTGGAGGTGTGACCCATATAGTAACCCTGATGATCCCCATTCTTAACCTACTCGCTGGTTTGAACCCGTTAGCCAAAAATGATGTGGAAACAACCTTGACTGGTGTTTTAAAAGTGCCTGGGCCACGTAAGAATCTTCTTCTAAGGTACTCTCGTCGACGCAAGAATAGGACCTTACTCTCTTTTTGAGGACTTTGAAGGCCTGGGCTTTAAACCCTACGCTTAATATACCATTCGCTTGGTGCCCGGCGAACATGTAGGCAGGTTTCCTGGGTTCAGGGCTTAGGGGCTCCGAACTCGTTACCCGAACGCTTGACATTTGTGGTTTTAGGGCTTTGGGGCTCTAGGGGTTGGGCTTATCGGCGCTAAAGTGTTTTAGGGTTTAGGGTCAAATGTTGCAGGTACTTGGGCCGAACACACGTCCATACTTTGGGGTATGGGGAAGTACTACAAGAAGTAGGACTTGCTCCCTACAGTGGACACCCCATGTATACACCCACCATGAATCCTCAGTGAGCCCAACTTGTGTTAACACAGAAACGTCACACTAAAAAGAAATATCTATATGGCTATCCTGATGTTGGCCTCAAAACGGATGCTCTTCAAGCTGAAAAAACACGGAAGCCATGTGGGTAGGGTTTAAGGTTTAGGATTTAGTGTTTAAGGTTTAGGGTTGCAATATGGCTACACAATGATGGCTCCAGGATCCGAACAACATAGTGCTATGGTCTGCCTGGGCTCATGATGAAGATGCCTCCTTGTTCGCCATAAGCCCTAGAGCTCCAAGTTCCCTAAATGGTAGGCTACTGGGTTTTGCAACTATAGGGTATGTAGAGCCCAAAACTCATCATTCAGGTAACTGCAGCCCTAGGATACCCTAAATCCTTTTTTGAAACCTCAACCCTGAACCCTTAGCCCAAAATCCTAACCAAAAAAACCCTAAATGCCAAGTAACCCTGAGCCCTAAACTTGGGTAGGTACCTGGAGCCGTAGGGAAATCTTCATAAAACAACACAAACACTAGGTGGCTACCAGAATCTGCTCCGACCAGGCTGAAACGCCTTAACCCCCAAACTCTGAAGCCCAAGGATCAACCCCAAAACTATAACCCCCCAACCCAAAATCCTGACCCAAAGCCTCAAACTTAAACTGACTGAGGCTTTTGAGGGAACAAGGGCACATAATCCCTATCCTACATAAGATATTCCCTTATTCCCTACTGAACCCCAGCAAGTAAACCCCAAAGCCTAAGCCCTAAACCCTAAACCCTGAACCCTAACCTTAGGATCTAGCGGATCCAGCGTCCAACAAAGCTCAGGGCAGACCGCCAGATCTTTACTCTCGCGGATGAAGAGCGGGCCTCTCCAAAACCTGAGCCAGTAGGGTTTAGGTTGGGTACTGCCCCCACCCAGTAACAGTCTACATTAGGGGTCCTATTAAGGACTACATATAACCATACTATACTTATTATCCAACTGTTACTGAGGGATGCAGTATCCAAGGCTTAGGGTTTATGTCTAAACTCCTTAAAGCGGGTTTACATAGGGGATCTTATAGTGAAGGGAAGTATTGTAAGGGTTAATAAGGGCATTGCTAGCAGTTTAGAAGGCTATGTGGACCCCAGTAAATATTTCCTACATAGCTTAACGAGTTTAATGGTCCTGGGTTCCTTGTTATAAATTATATTCGGACTCTACAAGAGGGAGCCCTATGTCCAGCCCTTAAGGGCTCCTTGGGAAGGCCATATACTGACAGTAGCTCAATGTGGAGGGTTTAGGGTTTGGGGTTTAGGGTTTAGGGGGGGAGTTGTGGAAACTGCGGTCAATTTTTCTTGGGTTCCCCTTCAACCCCCTCTACACTACCCCCGCCTGGGTTCCCCCCCTAGTTAAGGTTGTTTAGGGGGGTAGTAGGGGAACCCATGAATTGTCTTGGGGCACCCGAAAAATCATGGCCAATGGGCAATATTCTAATGCTGACTCAAACGGGGACCATGATTTCAACAACCTGCCATCTGGTGGTTGAGGGTATACGGACTGAGGGGAAGGATTCGGGTGTTTCTCAAAACGAATGGACGAATGGGCCCTAAACCCTCAAACCCCAACCCTAAACACCAAACCCTAAACCCTAGCAGGCCTCTTCACATAGGGTACTTCTTACAGGAACAATTGCCGCAAAGGGTTATAGGAGTTCTAATCGGCCCTTAATACAGCCCCTCTCTGAGGGCAGTTACTGGGCGAGGTAAGGACCCACGGTTTCCCCTACTACCCTTTTAGGTTTACGGATTAGGGTTTAGGCTTGGACAAATAGGGCTAATTAGGGCTAATTGAGGCGAATTAAGGGGGAACCGTGGCGGGCAGTATAAGGGGGCGAATGAAGGGGGAACCGTGGGGGGGGCAGTATAAGGGGAGCCCATGATTTCATGACTGTAGTGCCAAGTACCCAAAAATGAGCACCGCAGGTACCAGATAACCTATTCTTGAATGTTTTGGATGCATGCTGCAATACCTTCAAATACCTAGATCCTCAACCCTCCTCAACTCGAGAGCCTGAACCCAAAGCGTTGAATTTCCTGACGGGAGGCTGGTCTGGCGGAACGTATGACCAGGGCTTGTCAATGCCGAAGCCATCTTTGTACCATTCGCCCTGCATACACCCGGTTGAGGCTTTAGGGTCTAGGGTTTAAGGTCTAGGGCTTAGGGTATATGGGGTTTAGGGTCTAGAGTGTAAGGCTTGGGCTGAGGGTATAGGGTCTGGGGTATATGGTTTAGGGCTTAGGGGTATCTGGGGCTTTCCCAAGTTTAACCTGCTTGTTGGTACTGAGTTTTATATAGTCCCAAACGGGTTCAAGGTTATCTATCCACTGGTATACTAGGACCCTTGATATGATTCAAGGCATATTCTTTAATTAAATGGCATAGGGCCCCCTTGGGAAAGCAGTAACCTTATACCTGGAGAAGTTAAAGATACCAAAATCTCTTTAGTACAAACCCCTGTTCAGCAGGTACATTGCGTACTCTAGGTAACTGCGCTCGAAGTTCCCTAGACCCCTCGTAGAACTTAAAGTTTCAGCTGGCTATTAAGGTTCTAGACCCTAAACCCTAAACCCAACCCTAAACCCAATATGAATAACAGATATCCAGATGTGTTTTCGGGGAAGTCTCAGTATCCACCCGCAATTGGTTTGGTTTTGGGTTCTCGGCTTCAAGTCCTTAGGGTTTAGGGTTTAGGGTTTAGGGCTTAGAAGGCCTAATAGAACAAAGGAATTTTCTCTAGACAGCCCAGCCACAAGATTTAGGGTTTAGGGCTTGGGATTTCGGGTTAGGAACATGCCCAATCTGGCACCAGAATCCCAAATTCTGGAGCATTCCTTACGTAACGGCGTTAGGGTTGGGCTCCCTGGCGCTACGTGGAGGTCCATAGGTACTTAGAACCTACGCATTGAGCTAGGCCGCTTCTAAGGTTCTAACTCTTGGGGTAGAACTACAAGGAAGTGTTCCCTAAACCTGGAACCCTGATTTGGAACCCTGAGCCCTAAACCCTAAAGCCCCTAGAACTCCAGTCAGGGTCTTGAAAAGAAGGTTTTGGGATTGAAGTTTCGCCTTAACACTATACCGTTGAAGTTTTGAAGTCCCAGGGCTGAGGACGATTAGGGTTTAGGGTTTAGGGACTAAGGTTTGGTGATTTTGGGTATAACATGAGAATATGTATTACTCCCCCCCCCCACCGGGCTCAGAACTGTAAGGTCTAACTCAACGGCACAATTAAACCCAAAGCCCTGAAACCTTGACCCCAAAAGCCCGCACTCTACTAAACCTCTAAAGCTGAAGCCTGAGACCCGAAGTCATCAGTTATTGTAAGAGCTAGATCCTAAACCATAAGCTCCAAGCCCTACACATAAGACCTGCGCCCTACTTCCTAAACCTTAAACCCTAAACTCCTGAACACTAGAAGTCCAAATCCCTAAAACCTCATCCACAGGCCTAAAGCCCAAAATCCCAAACCCTAACACCTTCGTCTTACACCTTGGGTCAATCCCCCACCCNNTGGGTACCACAAGGTACTATTGTAGGTATATTAAGGCCCTATTAACTCCATATTAAAGAGCTATTACTAGGGGGGGGATTGACCTAACTTACACCCTAATCATTAAACCCTAAAACCCAAAACCTCCTAAACTCCCACCCAGGCCTGCTTAGGCCGGACCCAACCCACCCTTTTCCAAAGAGCCTGGATCCATCACTATATCCGGCAGCTATGCACACCACTGCTTGGAATTACAACGCAAACCGATGAGTTATGGAGCGTAAGCTGCACCTCCAGCGCTGATGCAAGAGCCCCCCGCCCTGTACCCCGAACCCAGCTATGTGCACTCCAGGCCCAAGCCCTCGGAGGCCCTTCAGACGCCCTCGGAGGGGAGGCCCACGGAGGACCTAAGTCCTTCAGGCCCTTAGAGGGTCCATTGTTTCATTCTAGAGTTCAAGGGAAGGAGGGAATTAGGGCATCAGCCCGAAACCCGAAAAGGAATGAAGTTGGGTGGATGCCTGCGTAAGCAAGGGGCGGGAAGAATAATCCAACACAAATAAAAGTCTTGGTTTGTTGGACACGAGAGATGTGCCGTCGCAAGATATGCTCCCCCCAAACCACTGGCTGTGCCAGAGCGCTTTTCTACATGTCCCCTATGAACCCTAATCCCGAATCACAGAACCTTAAGCCCCGGCCGTGGCAGCAGACAGCGCCGCAGGGGCGCAGCCGCGCATCCCACGGACCAGGTGGCAGTCTTCCCGGTCCTTGGAGCATGTAAGACTTAGGATTTAGGATTTGGGGCGTGGGGTTTAAGGTTGAGGGGTCGCCTTGGAGGAGTTGTATAGGGTGCCTATAAAGAGGTTTGCATAAATGTATATACATATGTATAAATAAACCAATGTATATGTATATAAAGGATTTAGGGTGGCTTTATGGTTTACGGTTTAGGGTCCCGTTGAGGGGTGTATATAGCCTGCCTTTAAAGAGGCTATATATGGGGGATATATATATATATTTTTATACATATTGATATAGGGATATGTGAGATCTAGGGCTTAGGCTTTAAGGGCCAGAGTTTAACGTACAGGGTCCCGGGTATATAGGAAAGGAATCACATGAAACATCACAGCGACAATGAAACTGGGATTATGTAGGAGGTAGGATTGGTCGGGGTTTCCCTCAACCCTAAACCCAACAGGTACTCCCTAAACCTCTAAGCCCTGAAGTGATTTCAATGCGACTTACGATTCAGGGACGGACGATACCCTGCAGGACCATGAGTCTACTAGCGTACCACAATAGCGTATGTGAGTCAGGAACAGAAGTTCATGCAGGATTTTTTTCCGTCTCAAATACTCTTAGGGAAGTCTGTCTGCGGGTAGAAAGGCTAGTACAAACCCTAAACCCTAAAAACTAAACCCTACGCTAAACCCTACGGGTACAGTTCCCATGGAGCGATTGAAGGTTTTCGTGTAGGTTTGCTGAGGGAGCTCAAGGTGCAGTATTGTGTCGTGTTACTACCATATGAGTGGTTGTCAAAATTATGGTCTTCTTTTGGGTCTCTATTATAATACGGGTACCCAAAAAGGGACCATACTTTTGACAACCACCCATATACTACCCTAAGGGTCCAAGGACCCAAATAATAAGGTTTCAGGGCCCAAATACTATACTATAAATGGTATTTGTAGGCCCTAAAGCCCTATTCTTTGGGTCTTTGGACCCTTAGGTCTATAGAATATTGTGGTATAGTGCGGTATCTCATAGTACTGTCTGCGCTTCTTTACGATTAGTTAATAGAAGCTCAGTTCCGCAATTGCTATATGCAGGCGCAGCATCTGTGAGCACAGCGACATCCCCGGTCGGCGAGATGCGCTTGAGAAGAACCTCATCGAGGTTTCGGGGGGCTTGCAGGAGCCGAAATTTTGGTTCTTGACAATCATCACTGGACTTTGATTACAAAATCTAAAATTCCTACACATCCCTGTGAACCCTCGCTTTCCGTGTCCTCGTCCATATTCTCCGTTCTTTTCCATTCAAGTCTTGTTTTGTAGTTTCTGCATAGGGGCCAAATTTCATTCTTCCTACAAAATAAGTACCTAAAAGGAAAATATGAAAAACATACCTCTCAACTCTAAACCCGGAACCCTAAACAGCAAACCCCAGAGCCTAAAACCTAAGCCCCAAACCCACAGACAGTCGTGTCCATGTTCTTTTCCATTTGGCCGTCTCCCTTGATAGCCCCAAAACTCCCAGCGGGGAGCCCCCCTGTCCGTCGAACATTAAAAGACATGGCCCTACACCTGAAGGTACTCTTCAAAAGACGTCTACTTAGCATCTATATACTCTTTTTGGGGATGCATATTGAATACTCCCAAAATATAATAATCTATAACATGAAATATATAAAACAAAAAAAAAAGGATTAATATTGCGTATTTAATATTAGGGGGCGGGGGGGTTAATATTAGGCGGAGGGGACTAGTCCAGCCGCCGAGTTTCCTCCCGGCCCCCAAAAAGGTTATAGTCCCCCTTAGGTAGATAGAACATGGGGTATATGGGGATCTTATTGCATATAACATACCCAAGGCCACATTCTATCTACTTAAGGGGGACTATAACCTTATTAGTATAATAGGACTATTCAAAGCTTCAAGGTCTCCACTCGGCTGTATAAATCCACACATGCAGTTTCCATACGCACATACAAATACACCCCTTCATGACCCATCCCAAACCTTAAGCCCTAAACCTCAAGCCCTTAACCCTTAACCTGAAACCCTAATCCCGTAAACGCCTGAAAACCTAGACCCTAAACCTGAAACCCCAAAACCCTTAAACCCCTAAAACCCTACACCCTAAACCTAAAACCCCAAAAACCCTCAAATGCCTGAAACCCTACACCCTAAACCTTAAACCCCCAAAACCCTCAAATGCTTCAAGGCCTAGACCCTAAACCCGGCGAGGGGCCGAGCCAGGAGTGGAGCTCGGTGGCGCTGCGAGCTCGATCTCCTCCAGATATAGGGATTATATTGGGGATATATAGGGATAATGGAAAAGAAAATGGAAACCACTATAATGGGGTTACATAGGGTTTGGGCTTTAGGTTTGGGCCTTGGAGTTTTAGGATTTAGGGTTTAGGGCTTTAGGGTTTGGGGTTTAGGATTTAAGCTGTGGGGTTTTAGGGTTTGGGGTTTAGGATTGAGGGTTTAGGGCTTTAGGGTTTGGGGTTTAGGATTGAGGCTTTAGGGTTTGGGGTTTAGGATTTAGGGTTTAGGGTTTGGGGTTTAGGACTAAGGGTTTTGGGCTCAGGCTTTGAGTTTTTGGGCTTAGGGTTTAGGATTTAGAGCTTAGGGACTAGGGGTTTAGGATTTCAAGGTTTTTAGGGTTTAGGATTTAGGGTTTGAGGTTTAGGATGTAGGGTCTAGGATTTAGGTCGGGGGATTAGGGTTTGAGATTTCGGGCTTACGGTTAAGGATTTGGGGTTTAGAATTTAGGGCTTATGGTATAGCATTTAGGGTTTGGGTTCAGGGTGGGGGAACGGGGGGTCCGGGCGTCGAGGGGTTCCTTGGAAAAAAACCTATGGGAATATGTAGATTCATGATAGGTGTAGAGACAGAGAGAGAGAGAGAAAGAGAGAGAGAGAGAGATAGAGAGCGAGAGAGAGAGATATATATATATACACATCCGCCAACCCTAAACCTTAAACCCTAAGGGGGCGGGGGGTACCATATATAGATGTATATATATATATTTACATATGTATGGAAGGAATTCAGGATCCAGTGTCTTATGAGGGTGGGAAGGAGGGGGACTAATCGGGTTGTCATGTCGAGCAACTGCTTGAGTTCAAGCCTTTCCACCCAGGTGCTGGAAGGGACAAGGCAGCGTACTTAAGCTTTAACTGGGGTTTAGGGTGGGTACTGCCTCCCAACCAGTACCAGAGCATAGCAACCGTCATTTTAAGGGCTATATACAACAATATTGCAATTGTTATCCAACCGTTACTGAGTTCCCGCAGTATCCTGGGCTTAAACCTGAAATCCGCAGGGAATTTATTCGTTCTAAAATCTCAGGCTGTCGATGCTTTTCTGCAGGGTTCGGGCTGGCTTTCAGAAGCTGTTTTGCAGGGGTATGTAGGGTGGAAACGAAGATTCATGGCACAACCTTGATCCTAAATCCAAAACTCCAAACCGTAGATCTAAATGAAAACCCAAACCCGACCCTGAATATGCTGAGGCTCCGTACTTTGATGTGAACCCCCCAAAAATTGAGAACATATTCTAAACAATAGAAGACCCGAAGACCCACAATATCATCCCAGTTTCCGTTGAATTTCTCATGTTCTTGTCCGTTTGGTTCTCCATCATTATCCTGACCCTTTTTAATGTGGACCCCTTTAAATATGAGTAACCTGGATGCTCCTAGACCCTGAACCCCCCATACCCAGAACCCTAGAGGGTTTAGGGTGTCGGGTCCGTAAGCCCCTAAAACAGAACCCGCCTCCTCAAAGGTTTGAAGTAGGGCCCCTGATATTATCCCTTTAGACTTTTGAGGAGGATTTTGATAGCGCTTAAGCATACGCATGGGGTAGATGCCACTTGTATGGGGGCCCCGATTCTCAAGGCCCATACGAGGGGCCCATGGCTTCCAAGTCCAAAGGAGTTATAAACCTGCGGATGACAGTGCGTATCACGCAATTATACCCTTTAGCCCCCCAAGTCCTTTAATATAGGGTTCAGGGTTTAGGGAACTTGCTTGTAGCTGTATTTGTAGCTTAGTTAAAGCTACCATGGGGACCTCCAGGTAGGACCCCCGAAGCCCCCAGTTGCCTCTATGAGCTCCCTCCCACGGAAGTGCGGCTGCAACAGCCGGTGGATAGTGTCCTCAACTACCCTAAGGGTCCAAGTACCAAATAATCATATACTTACCCAGAACCTGTACTATAATTACTATTACCCAAATCCCAAGTATCTAATTACTGGGTACATGGACCCTCTGGGCTAGGTCGGCATTTTTACCAACATACATTCGTGCCGTTTATCTATAAATCCTAGGAATGAACTTAGAGGCTCTACTGGGTTACTGTTAAAGAGACCAGGAAAAGAAGGTTTCCTTATTATAGTAGCTTGAGTGAAATTCCCTTACAGCAAGCCCGTCTATGATATTGCTTGGTAAGAACTTGCTTGGTCCAAGTTCAGACTTTGCAGGCTCTTTGCCTGGGCTTTGGGATTTAGGCTTTAGGATGTGGAGCTTCAGGCAAACCGTATGCCCTAAGCTCTAAATCCTAAACCCTCAATGCCTAAACCCCAAACCCTGAAACTGAGGTCAAAGGACCTTGGGCTGAGGTAGACTATCTGCTGAAGGGGGACTATAGGTTTGGGACCCAGGACCTGGTTAGTGGCTGAGATGCTCCAAGACAGAGGAATGTTTATGAGGCGAATTGGGCAGCCCCAACCCCTCAAAACTGGAATTCTAGCATAGTCATGTGATGGTTATGTTTTGGTGGGTTGAGGGTACCAGAATCCAATTCCTGAATGTGACATGGCGTGGGACCTAGGTAGTGAGAGCTGAAAGTCAAAGGTTACGTATTCAGCTATGAAGGGAAAGGAAGCGAGAGGTTTAGGGCTTAGGTGTACTGAAGAGTGCTGGGATGGGTCCTGGTCAAAGTTGCCGCTTAGCGAGAAGCCACAGCAAAACAGTCTACTGGGTTGCTGTTAAGGAACTTGATTTAAGTTATTAACTTGGGGAAACCCTCTTATTTACTATATATACCCATTATGGTTACTTAATTGAAGTTCCTCAACAGCAACCCAGTCCAGAGCTTTGGGTTCTATTTCCGTGGGCTTCTTAGTTGCAACGCATCAAACGGAGGAACTCTCAAACGGTTTTTATGAAACCCGTACACAGCCTTGGAACGCTTTGCAACCGCATGACAAGGGGTGGGTGTACCTTTGACCCGCCCAGAACTATAGCACTCTTCCAGTTGCCAAGGAGCCGAGGTGAAAATACAGGGTTTAGGGTTTAGGGTGTAGGGTTACCTGAGACTGTCGGTATGGAATCGGAAATTCAGAAATCCTGCAAGTCCTTCCCAAGGCCCGCTAAGGTCCTATGTTGGTCGCCTAACGTCTGACCCCTTTACATAAAATCCACTGCAAACCTCCTTTAAAAAGGAGTCGTTAGGGCACTCCCACATAATTGAAACCGACCAAAGCGGCGTAATCTCCAAGGTCACGGAGGACACCCGCAGACATCGCTGCCTTAGAAGCTATGAGTTGCGTCGGGACTTTTGGGCTTAGGGTTAGTGCCAAAAGTTTACAGTTTAGGGCTTCCACTTAAGATTTTGGGGTGGGTCTGGGGGGTGGGGGGGAGCGGCCCGAAAAGAATGGCTTTTCCAGCTTAGGCTTTAGGCGTAAAGCAAAACGACCCTGAAGGCCTCGAAGGCCTCTGAAACTCCTGGGTTTAGGGTTTAGGGTTGCTTACCAGGACCCTCCTTACACTTTAAATGGGGGTATATGATACTTATTCAGGGTACATAGAGGGTAGATGGAGGGTCTAGGTAGAAGCCTCAAATCCTCAACTACACTCTCTAGAGGCCACAGCCACAGAAGAAGACCTATACCTTAGGACGTAACCCCAATCGCCTACCGCCATAGGGTTTCTACCTATGTTGGTAATTGGGGGTTACTCTAAGCTCTAAATCCTTAAAACCTAAACCCGGTCGACAGCCTGAGCCCCGAGTTAGCCCAGCGACTCGGATGGAATCCACGGCCGCTACGGCGGGCAGCAACAGATCCGCTGCCTTCGGGCGCAGTGCTTCGAGGTTTGCTGCATATACAGTCGACCCACGAACTCCTGTGTAGTTCCTTTTTGCCTAAACCCTATAAACCCTAAATCCTGAACCCTAAACCCTGAATTTACCCTAAACCCAAAGCCTCATCCCTGAAACCCAATAAAAGCTGCCTCGCATACTCCTACAGCAGCACAAAGACCCTCCCTAAAATGATCCCCGTACTGCGTTCTTAGCTGCTGTAATCCCCTAGAATCCCGAGACTCCTGAGGCTGTATCATAACTCCACGGTTGAGAATTTAGGGTTTATAAAGGTTTTTGGAACCCCCAACTCTAAACCCCAACCGCTTGACGCCCGCTTGACCCTACTACGCCCCCTCATTAACCCCTGAACTCCCAAATCCTTCACCCCAAAACCCCTCTAAACCCCAGAAAGCCATAAGCCCTAAGGTTTGGGTGTAGGGGTCCAGGGTATAGGTTTTACCATTTTAGGGTTTAGGGTATAGGCTTTAGGGCTCATTTTTGGTCTACTAAACCCTAAATCCTAAACCCTAAAACCCTAGACCCTAAAACCCTAAACCCTAAAACCCTAAAACTTCCAAAGCCCGGGGCGCCTGGAGCTGCGCGTGAGCCAAAGCCGCCTCCTCGGCCACTTTGTAGCTCTTCAGAACCTCCTGAAACCTCTCCAGGCAGCCACGTGGTTAAGGTTTAGGGTTTAAGGTTTAGGGTTTAGGGTTTGGGGGTCTTGTTTGGGGTTTAGGGGGTCTGGGCTGGAAAGTAGACCTAAAATCAGCCCTAAACCCTATACCCTAAACCTTAAAACCCTAAAACCTATACCCTAAACCCCTACACCCAAACCTTAGGGCTTGAGGGTCTAAGCTTTGTAGCTATTTAAGAGCCCCTGAAACTTGTCAGCAACGGCTGACAAAACGCTTCCTAAGAAAAGGGCTCTCGCTTCTGATGGCTCGGGCTGCATACAGGGAGTCCTCCAAACAGTTTTAGGGTTTAGGATTAAGAGTTTGAAGTCTGCTAGGTTTTAAGGTTTTAGGGCTTCGGGGCTGAGGATTTAGGATCTAATCTTAAAGTTGGGATCTGAATACTTACCAATACTGAGAATGAACCGGACAAGATCATGGAAAATCAAGCGCAAGCAGAGACTTGCTGAATACAGGCTGTGGGTATTGTCGGGCCAAGAGGCTTGACAAATTGTCAATACCCCTTTGCGGCCTGTTTGCTAGCTATGCCCTAGACCATGATTACACAAGGAATCCGGCATCATCATACTGGTGATTGTTAGAAGACCTCGTATTATGATCTAAAGTCTTCACCCTAAGCCTTGAACCCTAAAACCCTGAACCCTGAATCCGAAACCCTAATACCCTAGCCCCTAAGCCGCTTTACCTTTGGCTAGAGGGATGGAGTTGGGTCTAAGCCCGGAGAGATGAAGCAGGAGCAGCAGGGTTTAGGATTGAGGGTTTTAGGGTTTGAGCATTAGGGTTTGGGTTTAGGATTTACGGTTGAGGGTTTGGGACTTTGGGTTTAGCAGTTGGGGCGTATAAGGGTTTAGGGTTTGGGGCTTACGATTTAGTTTTAAGGATTGAGGGCTTAGGGTAAAAGGAAAGGTTCAGGTTTGGGGGTTTAGGGTTAACAGACTCAACCCTGCTCGCTCACCACTTTGGCCCTAAGCCTCTAAAGCAAGCGGCATGTCGCCAAAACTCTAGACCCAAAACCCTAAATCCCAAACTTCTGTCCGGTGCCGCAACAGCTAGGCCTCAAAACCAGCTCCAAGACAGCCGTATTACTGCTATTATGCTTGGAGGGCCGGGGAGGCTTAGTGAGTACGTTAATAACGCCTATAATCCATACAAAAAAACCCTAGTTATCCCCATTATCAACCTACTTAGTAAGTCCTCCTGACCCTCCAAGTGAGCATTATGTGTATTATTGGTTGTGTTGTTCTTCTTTTCGCTATGATACTCTTGTTACTGTGACTGCTACTGTTGATGCTAAAAATCCTGCATGACCTTAGTATACTGTAGCACCACAATTCCCAAGGTATAGGGTACCTAGGGTCATGCAGGATTTTCAGAATCTACCGCATTACTGCTGATGCTAAACCCTAAACCCCAGTGAACCCCAGAAAGCCCTCCGCCTGTAGATGTAAACCATGGCAAAGAGCACGATCGACGCGGCTGTCGTCCAGACCTCTTCTGAGGGTACTAGGGAATAAGGAAATACATGATACATATATCTATATATGTATATACATATATGTATATACATATAGATATATGTATATCTGCATATATGTATGTATACATACGTATATGTAAAAATGTATATGTATATGTTTCTATATGTATATGTCTGGGGTTCCGGGTTTAGGGTAGGGAATAAGGGAGGATATTGGGGTCATGGCCTTGGTGACTGCTCATAATCAGGGTTCAGGGCTTAGAGTCTAGGACTTTGAGGCTTGTTCATGGGACTTGGTGACTGCTCAAAAGCTGTGTTTAGGGCTTTGAGTCTAGGACTTCGGGGGTTGTTCACGAGACTTAGTAACTGCTCATGATAATGGTTTAGGTTTCGCCGGGTTGTATGCAGCATGCCCTTGTCTGGGTTACGCCAGGTGTAGGTACACTTGGTGGCAAGCTCTGTAGCTACCAGTTACTATGAGCCTCCACAACCCTAAACCCTACACCCTAAACGCATCATATAAAAACTACTGCTGTGGCCATGCCTTTTGTTGCTTAGTGTAAATCCCAGAGGCTCCATATATACAACTATGAGGGAATTAGGCCCCAAAATACCATACTATAGAACGAATTACGGGTCCCAACTCCCTAATGGTTGTATAGGTGGACCCTCTGGGAATGCTAAATATGAGTACTACTACTACCTTCAGAATACGCTCTCGGCTTTGCTTCCTTACCAGCTTAGGGTTGAGAGCTTAGGGTTTAGGGTTCAGGGTTTTAGGGTTTAGGGTTTAAGGTTTTGACGCAGTTTCCAGATGCCTGCAGACAAGGGCCCTGAACCCCGCAGACCCTATTTCCTGCAACTCCCCAATCGCTGGGACCCCCAGTAACCTAGAAGAGAAAAGGGATCTCCGTTGGGGAAAAAAGATGCTGTACTGGAGAACCTAGACCCTAAATCCTGCACAACAACCAAATCGCAGAAACCGTACGCTACATTGGGGGTGATACTAAGGGATATGACCTGTCTATCTATCTGTATATATATATATATACGGAAATGGAAAAGAAAATGGAATCCACTGTCTACTTAGGGCTCTGTAAGGACATGACCCCGTAGCACCCCCCTTTAAAATGTGAGTCAACTCTACTTGGAGGGTCAGGGGGACTTGGTAAGTAGGTTCAAGATGGCGATAGCTGGGGTTACTATATGGGTTATAGGGGTTATTGACCTACTTACTATGACCCTCCAAGTAGAACCCTTTAGAGCCTAAGCCCTTAACCTTAGGCCCTAGATCATGGGAGGCTTATCTTGGCCACGTGGCGCCCGCAAAGATTGCAGTAGGGATGACGCCAGAGCGGTTCAAATCAAAGTAGCCTAGGATTCTGGGTCCAGGGCTTATGGTCTAGGATTTGGGGATTAGTATTTAGGGCTAAGTTTTTTTCCGTTCGGGGCTTACATCTGTACATGTTTACTTATGGTTTAGGACTGAAGATGCAGACATGGGATTCGGCGTTTAGCGTAAATGAAAGTACTTACATGTGTAGAGCTATGTCGGGTTGGGGGCGTCCAGTCTTGTGATACTTCGAACTATTTTCAGACCCCCGGACCAACATTGTGAAGCTCTGACTATGGCGTTTCTCACTGTTCTATCCGAATCACTTTCTCTGCGGGAGATTTTGTCAAACAAGTCAGGGTTGTCTCCAAGGGTGCACCCAAGTTATGTAGAAGCCGAAAATAGGGTTAATGGTTGCACGTTTGAGATCTCCATGTGAGGTACCCTATACCATCTTAATGCAGGAATCGCGAGTATTCACCTGTACATTACATTAGTCACTATGTAAACCTAATGTCCACCTCATTGTCTATCTTCCGTTAGATTGAAAGGGTTGTGTGTTATACTCCCCACATAACCCTAAACCCTAAGCCCTAAACCCTCTGGAACCTCCCAGAAGGACCTTGCAACGAGTACTGCCCTTCTTGGAGAAGAAGGGACTATATGAGCTACAATCAAAATTTCCCAGAGTATCAATCGACATAGGTTCCTTGTCTGAGACTATACTGGGGAGCATATTCCCAACTGTTCAGGGTTCCTACTGAATGAGCCTAACATTTGCAGTAGCTCATCTAGGGTTCCATGCTAGACTCTGGGAGGAAAGAATTCAGCAATTTGAGCGTTGGACCCTTAGGCACGCAGTTTTTGGTGTCTGGCTTGGGGTGCTATTGAGCCCTGGAGCAAGCGCTATGGAACTTCCCCGACCATCCCAATTAAATTCAATTTGCCCTTGTTAGGGTCCTTGGGTCGGTATCCAAAATACAAAGTTCATACTTAACAGTCTCAAGCCTAGTTGTATAGCTATAGCCCTATAGACTCGACCAGTCCTGGAACTTGAAGCCCTTAATTCTTGAGCCCAAACTTGACTGCTCGTTGACAAGTTCATGTGGTCTGGGGTACACAGGGATCTAGGATCTAGGTGATGGGAGCTGACTTCATTTTTGGGGGTTTCTGGGTTGGCCCCTAAAACCCTTTGAAAAATATTAGTATATAGGGTCCCTTATTAATGCCATTAGGGAAAATATCAAATATCCTAGGGGCCTACCCAGGTTTCAGGTCTGTGAATTGAGCTTGAGCTGCAGAGGGGGGGAAGCCAGTCATGTTGCCTAAGCTGCTCCGAGCCTCCCACGCAATTCCTGCTCGGGTACTATGTTAAGATAGGATCCTCAGGGTAGCCATCATACATGTCGGGCACGCACCTAACATGTGCAAGGAAACACCAAGCCCAAAAGTAGGACCCTATCCTAATGATATCAGAAGTGTAGCGTCCTCTTGATAGAGTTCAGCTGAAGCAAAGCCGTTTGATGAAACTAAATCAGATCGCGGGAACTCCACATACCGGATGCCCGCTGAAGATCATTCGGTGATGCTGAAACACCCTCCCATACTTGCGAGATTCCCCACTGATACACAGTAGGCCCCTGCTTTAGAAATTGATTCACAATAGTTTTGAATGCCCCTAAGTGAGGGAAATCCTAAGGAGGGGTCTTCCGGTCTAGGGGCGTCCCCAACGAAAATTCTAAACCTTCATCACTACATCCTCAACCTCCCCCCAACATGCGAGTTTTTCCTCAAACCGTGAATCCGAATCGCTAAACCTAGACCCCCGAAATCCCAAACTGGAGCAGTTGATTTAGGGTTTGGGGTTTAGGGCAACACAACATGATCAGCCGAATCCCTAAACGTTGGTAACGTTGATTTAGGGTTAGGGTTCGTGGTTTACGGTTTGCGGTTTAGTGTTAAGGGAGCTCTACCCTTGAACCCGCAACCCACTGGGTCGAACAACTTCATCCAAATCTTACATCTTCCCACAACGTCCCTGAGGGCGCCTAAACCCAAAATTCCAACCTCTCATGAACCCGCCGAACCTGGCTCATGCATAGGAGCTATAGTGTAAACTCCTAGTATCCCCCGCAATAAGCCCTCTAATGGTCCCCTAAATACTAGTATCCTATATAACCAGCCTTTCAGGCATTTAGACTGCAGTTCATATAGAACTTGCAAAAAGCGACCCAGAGATACTCTTCTTTAGCAAAACACACGCCAAACCCTCAACTGTGCATCCCAAAGTGAAACCATTTACCCTACAACCGGCTGCTCTCAACCCTATCGACCATCCTACCCTCAACTCTAAGCCCTGAAGCCCGCCACCCTAAGACGCTGAAACTTCAAAACCCTCTACCCTAAAACCCTCAACCCTAAATACTTTAAAACCCTAACGCCCTAAAACCCTTGACTGTCTGGATTGGGGTTTCTCCAGTATTTAGAAGATTTTGGTAACCCCGACCCCCCAAAACTAAAACCCTATGACTATGATACGAAGATTATAGAGTCCTAATTGTTTGGGGCTTGGGGTTACCAAAATCCACTTATTTTCAAAGGACGGGCCGCCAGGATCTGGCCGGGTGGGATCGAAGGGGTCAATTTCCTGGGCAGGACGTACTGTGGGGGGGCACAGGGTTTAGGGCTTAGGGTTTAGGGATCAGGGATTAGGGTTTAGGGATCAGGGATTAGAGTCCGCCGACCTTGGGGGGCGTGTTGGATGGTTGCCCAAGGCGGAGAGGGTGAAAACCCTCTTCCTTTCTCCCTTACAGCCCCAAAACGGGGGTGGGGGGGGGGGGGGGGGGGGGGG
>CAJNIZ010046023.1:0-42012 GCA_905231905.1 Symbiodinium pilosum | reverse complement strand
GGGGTTAAAAAAATATGTTGCCCTTGGTTTTTGGTTTACTGTGTAGAGCCTACTGCTGTATGAGTATGTACTACATTATGTTTAATTTATAAGAC
Source organism: Symbiodinium pilosum (assembly GCA_905231905.1). Taxonomy (NCBI): domain Eukaryota; class Dinophyceae; order Suessiales; family Symbiodiniaceae; genus Symbiodinium; species Symbiodinium pilosum. Next base: position 41,917 of record CAJNIZ010046023.1, on the reverse strand, counting down.
ACCAAAAAAAAACGTTTCAGGAAAATTGTGCTCCGGTTGAAGTTTTTTCTGTTTTTGGATATATTCTAGTCTTCCATATAATTTGCATTTAGTTTCGCAGTACCCTAAAATAATATCAGAATTGGATATTGCAAAAATGCTAGAAAACACCCCTTTTTACACTGTGTTCATGCTCTGGGCAGTTCTTGGGGGGGGTGACCATATATATACATAGGCACTGATGCGGGATGGACCTGATAATTATCATGTATGCGTGGCGGACAGACAGATACTATTTGCTAACGGATGAAATTCAGCAGGGGGTTCCTTCTAGAGCGATGTCATCAACGAGCTCATTACCGTCCAGTGGAAAGAAACCACAGCTTGCGATGAACATGCCAGAACGCCTTAGCCTGTTCGAGTCCTGGCCAGCTGTGACAGTGGTGACAGTGGTGCTATGCCTGCCCCGGGCATCGCATCAGGCACGGAACTCGTCACGGTGTGACAGTCCTGGCTGAAGCATCTTCCACAAAAATGCCATCTCCCCATAAGCTCGCTTCTAGTTGCAGGCCTTCAGTAGTATTCCAGTGTTTGTTTGTATCCGGCAGGCTTGGCCACGGACAAAGCATGGCAATTTTGCGAGTGAACAGGGTGGAATCTGTCAAAGGCCAGCAGATTAAAGGGGCGATGTGAGCCTGGACGGCTACGTTGCTACATCTAGATTCTAGATCTTTTTGTGCAGCAAAGGATCAGGCTGCCAGCTCAAGGCATTGATTTAACTTTCTCGCAGCCCGACACGGAGCGAAGACAGCTGACCGCACTGTCGTCAACTGTCGCAAATTTCGCAGGGTCTTGGGATCGAAAGTAAAAGTGCTGCGTATGAGGCAAAGGGCCTCCAAGCAGCTCTAGCTGCTGAAGCTTGTATTACCCTGATCACTGATCCCGATGATAGCTTCAACTTATCATGTTATTCGCGTGCGCGGAGGAGAACTTGAAGAGCGCCCCACTTGCCCTCTTGCTGCACCCCTTGCGCTTCCAATTCCAAGACTCCTGGAACACGTAATTCCACCGTCGTGCACCAAGCCTACCAAGCCCACAGTTTCCTTTTTTCTGGTCTACATGGCTTCGGAACATCTCACTAGACAGTTCCAGGCCACACTGGTTTCCGAGCGGCGCCAGCGGGCCTTCGACGCAGTGCTTGGGCGCTTAAAAACAGTTTCTGAACTTGTGCAAAACAGCACCTTGGGGAGATTGTCCTGCAATTCACACAATGCCTAGTTTGACTGCGGTTCCTTCGCGGTCTTCCTTGCTGGCACCGGCTGGCTGAGGAAGTACATAACCAAGGAATGGTGCAATCCGATCCTTCTGGGATTTGACGGGGAGCCATGTGCGATTGGCTTCGTTGCCTTGGCAGTACTTTGCTCGCAGATTTTCAGGAACAAGTACCCAGACTCTTGCTTGCACATTCTTGTACAGTGTTATCCGTGGAAGCCAGCATGGCAGCCGGCAAGCAGAGACTCAGCTGAGCAACACAGCTTATAAAGTCATGGCCATGCCTGTATGCGAACAGTAACGCATGTGTGGAGCCATTTCATGTTCCATCAACATCCTTGAGCGCTTGATTGTGTCGGGTTCCAGCGCAACTTTTGTATTTCTTAGTATTCGTCCCAGCTGCTAGCTGGGCCCCAAAAGCATCCAAGGACAAAGAAGCTATGGCCAGGCAAGCCATTAGCAAGTTTCTACCTTCAGTGGACGCCCAGATACCCTTTAAGTTCTGCTGGCTGTTCCCGAGTACAGATCTTGCGCAAGTTACATGTGCATACGTGCACGGATTCGGTTCCGGTCCGGAGGCCAGATTTATTCATTCAACACATTTGCAGAAAGTAACATCATTGAAGAATTTAGCTTCGTGCACATTCAGAGATACCTGTTGACAGCAAGTTGCCTGCCTTTCGAACAAGGGTCACACTGAGGAACCCTGCCTGCCAAAGACGCTGTGGCCGCTGAAGTCGCTCAACAGCATGCCAAAGCGACTGTTCTCGCGCAAGCCTTCATCTGAATCTAGTGCCCCATGTGGGCTCTGAAGGCCATCCAAGACTTTCCAGCGATACGGTGGGTTCAATGTGGGATCTTTCTTGTCGCCCCGTTGGTTGATGCTTTCCATACTTTCCATGCTGCCAAGGTTGGAGGATCTGCGCAGCTTTGCCAATGACAACGAGAGCCAGGTTTATCCTGGAGATTTGAAGCTTCTGCCAGACAAGGCCAGCACATTCACGCGAGTTAAACAAGCTCCAAGTCAGTTTGGATTTCGTCTGGCATGAGTTGCACGTTGCCCGCATACTTGAAGATGAAGATCTGCTACACGGCATGGTGATCATGCACGTGATGTGCATGTCTGTTTGTTTGATGCCGGGAACATGCAAGGCAGCGTTGTTCGGGCAAGCTATCCGCAGCCCCCAGGCTGCAACAAGACGCCAGCATCGCACCTTTGTGGTCAGCCCGATCAACACTGAGCTGGTTGGACACAGGCATAGACAGGTTTAACACGTCCACTGTCCTGTGCCAGGCTGTCTTCCTTTAGACACGGGCTGCTGGAACCCAAGTCACACAGCCGCAAATGATGACGAGAAGCCCACAGAGCAGCCTTATACACTCTCACGCAACACATAGTCGTTTACACGCGAGCGTAGTAGCAGCCTCATAATGTGCGTATGTCGCCATTGACAAAGGCCGCTTTTGCTGCAATGCTGCGCGGGGCCGTGGAGCTGTTTCGGCCCACCTGACCTGTCCCCACGGCACGCCATCCGAACTCAAGCCTAGAAGCCATGGGCCCGATGAAGGCAAGCCAGCAGGGGCCTGACTGGGATATTGAGAGAATGGGTGCAGTTTAGTTACGCCTACGACTACCGGAAGCCGCTTAAGTCAAACTTTTGTTTGGTCAATGCGGGTTTAAATGCGTAGCGAAAACGTCACAAAGTGCGGCCTCCCCGGAACTGCCATCATAATTTAGAGGTCATGTTATCTGAATTCAACAATGCATCCTGTGATCCCGCCGCCAAGTCAATTTGGGGCATCGCCGGACGTAGTGCCTGAGCATACCACCCTTGTAGAGTTTGCTTCTGGCCTTTTGAATACGGTGCCCTTAGAGCCTCACCATTGCCCCTGGTGCAAACCATGGGCTTAAGAGAGCCGTGGTCGCACGGGAATCAGATTGGTTGGAAAGAATCGCGGGGTTTTCATGAAAGCAAGTGTTTCCAAAGGCTGCAAAATCACTCCACTGGATGATGGGGAGAAACGGTTTTGTGATGACTTGCTCAAAACATACTTCGCGGCTCTTGTGTGTGCGCTTCTTGAGCTGCTTTTGTTAAGACTGTTCTATTGTGTTGATGTTTGTCCTGCTATTGGTTTGGTGCCGACCCGGCAGTGGAGGCTATGAAGGCGATGAAGACCATGAAGGCAATGAAAAGTGTCCGTGCAGCTCCAAAGAGTGAAATTGCAAGCCAGTTGGCCGACGGTGCGGGCTTGAAGAAGAGCGACGTTATGAAGGTGTTGGACTCCCTTGCGGACATTGGCGCTGCAGAACTGAAGAAGGCGGGCAAGTTCACCCTTCCCGGATTGGTCATGATCAAGACCCGCAAGAAGAAAGCAACAAAGGCTGGCAAGAAAATGATGTTTGGCAATTTGTCTGTTCAGCATTGCTTGTGTTTTTTGTATTTCCTGGTATGTGCCGTCTCGCTCTTGAACTGGCCGACTATGCTGTGCACTTCTGGGATAGTTCTTGAGCTGCTCAGGTAAAGAGGTGAAGGTGAAAGCGCAGCCTGCCAAGACCGTGGTCAAGGCCAGGCAGTAGAAAAAACCAAAAGAGCTGGGCCAGTTCTTGGCTTCCTGAAGCGATCTTCTTTGGGGCTTTCATGACCAGCACAATGATAATTAGCAGCGGGAGGCTCGATTAGGTTCGGTGCTACTTGTACTTATCATCATCATCATCATCATCATCATCACTTCAAGGCCTTCCCGGTAAAGGCTGTCAAGGACCAGTTCTAGTGATGCGGCGATGGCATTTTAGAGGTGTCAGGGCTTCTTAGAGACCCTTGCACCTGCTCCGCAGTTACAATTAGGTGCTTTTGAAGTTGGGCACCTGATTTTTGCGACTGTTGCTGCGGATCTATATTCCTTTTGCACGAAGGACTGCAACATATCAGTTTAGTGATGTTGGCCACGGATTAGACTGAATCCATTGCAGTCTTGCGTGCTGCAGTGCAGAGCAATGCCTGACAGCATTCCCGTGCATAAAAAGGTTGGCCAGTTTGATTTCACGACTTTGCTTAGGCACTTGTCTCCTGCAAGCCATGCGAGCAAGTGGGATCAAGTGGGGCTCAGCTTGCCAATTTGATCTGCCAATCTTGATTCTTTTTCATCAGAAAAAGATCCTGCTAACATCTGCTTGTCCTGGGAAAATCTGCCATTCATATGAAAAGTCAGCACTATTAAAGGGGTTCCGAGCTCCCACCAGATTGCTCCGCTGACTTCAGCTTGAACAAGTTACAGACTTCAGATCAAGCACACATTGCTCTACTTGTGATTTGAGGAAATGCTTGGCAAGAGCGAGGCGAGCAAAACCAGTTCGTGCACAAGGAGCAGCCGCTTCTTGAATGACACTGGTCAGTGACATGAATCTGGAGGCATCTGCAGCTGCTACCTGTGGAATTGTTTGCTGACCACAAACTTGGCCCAGGTTTTCGTCTTGTCCAGCCCTGAGGCCAGTAATAGCCGCAACATTGGCGATAGTTGTCTCACGCCCTGTGCGCAGCACATGTAAAGCCTCTCTCCTAAGGGGCCAAAAATTGCTGGCATGCTTAGATTGTTCCAAGGTCGCTATTGTTGCGACCGAACTATCCCACTCCGCTTTCGAATCTTGCTTGCAAGCATGTCGCAGACCCGCCGCAACGCAGCATGTTGTATCATCTTGTTTGGGATTGTGTTTTTACAGGACGCAGCTGTGTCAACTCAGGTGCGCCTTGCTTTGACTATGTATTCACAGAGGATGGCTGCTGCAATGCTGTTAGTTGATGGGCCATTCTTGGGTGAGACTTGCTCTACAGCAGCGTGACTGGGCCATGCCAAAGCCCTGACGAGACCACGCAGAAACGGGGCTGCGGACTGGAAATCCACGAAGAGCCTTTCAACAAAGCCGAGAGGAGCACATCTGAGGGTGTTCATCATGGAGATACAACCAAGAACTACAGGAATCAGTGCTTGTGGTTTCAAGGTGCAGTTAGCAAAGCGTGATGGCGTAATGTTTCAGAGAGACTGCGGGAGCTGCCACCTTCTTGCGCGAGTGGCTGACCGAAGAAGTCGTCGCTTCACAAGGTGCCTGAGGCGTGGACAGCATGGCAGCAGATGCTGAACACCTCCAGCCCGGGCTCGCGCTGCAAGAAGTTGTTTGTGGGACATCAGCCAAAAGAACCTTTGTTCGCTTACCCGCTGCACGGACCGTAGCGACCATGAGCACGCACCAGCGCATTTTCTGCATACCGCGCCTGCTCTATGCAGGAGTTTTCTGTCTTGGGAACTTTCAGCATTGCATGTCGTGGAATGCCTCTTTTGCGTACAGAAAACACCAGGGGTGTCTGCATGTGCTTTGACGGGATTGCATCTGGACTCTGGCTGCCCGCCTTCTGTGCCTGGCATGTCAACAGAACAGCCACTGGCTCAAACCACGTTGGGTCACCAATCAATCAATCAATCAACCACGGACATGTTGCAAGTACTTCTCAGCAGTGACGGCAGGGCTTGTAGCCTGAAAGCATTTGCTGAAGCTATCTGCTTTGCATGGTCAGATCTCTAGAGCATCCCCCAACACCGTTTGCCTTCATGGGCGTTGAGATTGTCCCTGGCTTCAAGCCTGCCATCCGAGCAGCCTAGCTAACAAGATTGGACACGCGGCCTGCCTGGCCTCTAGCCTGCAACCCTCAGCCTTTCAAAACACTCCTGCGCCCTCGGTAAACTGATGCCGATCTGGCAGCCCACCCGCTCCCACCGGCATGTCGCTTCCGAGCAGTGTTCCGGAAACACCTGGTGCAGCTCTCAGGGGCATGGACCATAATAGTGGGAGGTTTCAGTTGTCCGTGGAGTGCCAATTGCAAATCCTGTGGCCCCATGGCATGTAGTGTATGTTGGGGGCAAAGCTGAGAGCAGGCTGGCTTTCCATGGAACTGTTTTTGTTGGTGGCGAATTCCTTGCGAGTGAACTGAAGAGTTGCTATTGAGTTCTCTGCACCAGTGCCAAGGCCTGGAGAAGCCTGGTGGACATGGTGCCGAGGTCGACAAAGATGCTTCGCTGCACGATTGCATTTGGCCCAAAATGCAGCCGGGTGGCAAAGCAGCATTTTGCCAGCCATCTTTTGACACGTCGCAGCAGCGGGAATTCATTGCATCGCCAGAAGTGGGTATCGCCAGGGCTGCTGTGTCGCTGTACCACTTTCTTGTTGGCGGCCTGTGTCTTTATACGGCTGCAATAACAGCAGGCTTTGGCCAAGGATGGTGACTTGTGTTTTTTGTTCCTGGCCTTGCCTCGAATGCCCTTGCTTTCACAGGCTTCAGAAATTTGTGCTTCTCGCTCGTTATGGTTTGTCTTTTCCTTCACAAGCCTCGTGTTCGGCTTTCCTCACAGCTTTCCCAAGGGAAGAGAGAGACCGTGGGAAATGATGTAAATGGTCTCCAGAAGCTTCCATCTGCCTTTCTAGAGCCCCTGAATCTCGCAATGCATTAGACTAAGATCTACGAAGATGTGAGTAGCGATTTTTCCCCGTACCTGTTTTTTGATTGACTTGCCGCAGGTGACTGCCCCTTTCATTGCACAGCGGGACTCAACCCTTGATTGCTGACAGCGCACCCACTCAAGCTTGGCCATGTGAATGCTCAACTCATTGCAACGCAAAGCGGGATGGACTGAGCAAGTCGTCATATGTGACAACGTGGTTGCTCAAGGAAATGTAATCCATTCTCGCACTTCTGACTGTAAACGCTTGTAAACAAAGGAGTGCTTCCGCCTCGGCATGGGGACGCATGGGGTGGAGGGGGGCTGGCCAGGCAGAGTTTTCTCGTTTGGTAAATTCTGCGTGGGATGATGTGTAGTGGCCCGTCAAGCTAGCAAATCCAGAACGTCATGAATCGGCAGCTCTGTTCACCTCCTAGTAATCTGGCCCCAAGGCCTTCGGCAAAGCCGTCTTCGTCCTCCAGCTCCCAGTCTGGCAGCAGCGATGACGAGGAGAGGGTGGGAAGGTTGAGCCAAACATCATAAATTTGGAAAGAGGCTCGAAATATCTTCAAAGAAGCAGCGCAGTTCTATAAGGCAAGCAGCAAATAAGCTATCAGCGCATGCTTCGGTTCTGACTTGAAATCAGACTGCCGACATGCTGCAATTGGAGGACAGCCACGCTGAGCGAGAGGCGGCAACGTTATGATAGGAAGCAGCAGTGGCTTCACTTCATCTTGTCTCAGCCAAGCTTTTTCTGCCATTTCAATTACTCAACTCCCAGGAGCAAATTACAGGGAGTGCAAGCAGAAGAAGTAAACAGCAAGAGAGAGGTAAGCACATGGTGACCATGGTACACGAATGCGAATTTGAGTAGGATTCTTTCAGAAAGCTGGATTGAATCAGTGTTATGTCAGCACAGCGTGGGATGTTAGCACCAGATGCTTCGAGCTTTCCTGACGTTGGCGAGTGTCCAATGCTCGGGCTTGGTTTGCAGCAGAGATCTGGATTGCAACAGTGCAAAGCAAGCACAAGAGCTGGCCAAGGAAAAAGATGTGATGATTCTGGCGAAAGATCTCAGAGGTTTTCAGCGTTTTCCAGCCAAAAACGAATCAGACCTCTGTCACGTCTGTTCGGCACTCCAAAACTCAAACATGGAATACAAAAAGCACGAGTCCACCAGTACGTCGGAGCATAGCATAGAAGCTGGAGCTATGGCCAGCCTGCCGCGATGTTGGAATTGCCTTCGCCCTGGACTGTGCGCATCTCGACTCAAATTTCTGCACTTTGCAGCCTCAGTCCTGTCGCTAGCTGGCCTGTTTCGGATCCATTTTTAGCAGTTGTGGGTCCAGATCTTCTTGTCTCATTGTTTGTCCTGGGCTGACGCCTCCAAAGCTGGTCACGTGCCAGCGAAAGGCTTGTCAAGAACAAGGACCCAAAGTTGATTCGCATACGAGCTTTGGTCATGCCTTTCGCCTCAACTCATGCCACGCCCCCAAGAATATATTGCCGCCTTACATTGTCGACCTTGGATGACCTTGGCCGGGTGCGAATTTGGTTTAGGCACAAACTTGCAGATTCGAGCTGACGGTAGCGGCAGCCAGATCAGATGACTAGGCTGACTGGCATCATGATGTAGGCCTCAGGCTGGGAAATCTGCGAACCATGCTGCAGACAGGCGCAGGTCCCTAGAGCTGAAACACCAGCAGCTGAGGTCCTCCTCTTTTCCTTAGCGCTTGGTGCCAACATCTCAGAAGTGAACATCACGGAGCCAAGCAACTTGGGCATTGCTTGGTTTCCTTTGCATTTTCGGTGATCAGCTCATTCTCCAAGCGGCTGCAAAAAGAAACGCTGGGCTAATAAGAAGAAGTGCTCAGCTTGCAACAAGCTGGTGAGAGACCAAGCTTTTTTTGTCGGACGTCGGTGTGCAAAGCATTCTCAACCAAAAAGGTGTAGCAGCAACAGTACTTGTGGAAGGCATGCTATACACCGCCACAGTCGCAAGTTTGATGCACGACAGAGTGCGCCTGCCAGGTTACCATGGCATCATCATTGATGCTGGCTCCAGCGGATCAAGGGTCTGGGTTTTCGCTTGGCCTGTGCTGAAGTGCGATTTCAACGCGCCCTTTCCAGCTCCTTTGGATAAACCTTGGGCTTGCTTCTTTCGTTTACTGTGAGATTTTCTCTACTGGGCGCAGGTCGCAATTCCAAGTGTTGTGGCCTCTCAGACCGTTCACCGTGGATTGGCTACGCTGGGAACGGCCAAACTGAATGAAACACTGCAAGAGCTGCTGAGCTTTGCGGAAGGCGTTCTGATTGATCGCGAGGCAGCACAAGTCGCTGGGGTCAGATTATGCTTCCATACTTAAATCCCTAAAGGATGCACCGGATGTCCACCAAATCTTGTCTGGTGACAATCGAGAAACTGTCCTTAGATGTCTTCAGGGCCTCGGAGTATCAAGCGAATAGGTTGCAGGTTGCAACATATATGGAGCAATGATACCAGAGTAAGGGTCCATGTGGCAGGATGACTGGTCCGAGTTCCCAGTCTATCTTTTTGCAACAGCTGGCTTTCGGCGAATGCGGCCCGATCAGCGGGAAGGCTGCTTCGTTGCACTTGAGAAAACCTACCGCTCAAGGAGAGTGGATGCACCTGGCAATAGCGATGTACGTCTTGCATTTCCTGAAACTGGTGCTCGGATGGCCTTTGGGCAATTTTCAGCTACGTTCCAGCATACAGTTCAAGCCGTGCTGGACAGGCAGGCAGCAGCGCATTGCACAGCTACAGTTTGTCAATTCTTCTTCCAGCCTTCTTGTGTAGCTGTGGGTGTGGTGTGATGGACAAAACTTGCAGCAAGGCCTGCTGTCCCAAGAGTTGAGGAGCACACCGTAAGCACGAACAAGGGATGAATGCTGCAAGCTGATTTAAGCAAATGCCAAGAGGAATGGCTTGCAAGAAGGCCCGCAACCAGCCCAGGACCTCAGGAAGTGCTTCTCGACCCAGAAATTTGTGTTTGGGAATTTAGAACTATTTGTTCTGGAATCCGTTTGCCACATACTTGTGTTAAGTGCCCGCTACATGCATTGCATACCGCTTGCATGTGTCCACCTATGCGGGCCTATGCTTTTTGTCTCAGGCCTCAGCAAGCTAGATGAAGTGCAATTCGGGAAGACTACGCGTTTTTCTGCGGGGGTGCATAGTTTAGAAGTTTTCCTTGTTGATCTTTTGCGACACTGCAACATGGCTTTCGACAAAAGCTGTGAAAATTGTGCAAGGTCAAGGGTACGTGATATCTGGCGTTTCATTTATATGTAACAAAGGGTTGCTGGACGTGACAACACAGTTTTTCAGCACACTGACATTTGCTCAAGCGCTTTGTTCGAGGCATGCTCCAGAATGTGAGGGCGATCCTCGCAGACAGCTCCTTCTATTCAGAGCCTGACCACGTCAGGATTCTGAGCGGAGAAGAAGAAGGACTGCCGCTCCAATGCTTCTCCGGTCTAAGATTCCGGGGATTGCATGCGCAAGCAGGTCGGCCCTGCTCACCCTGACCATGTCTGAGGAGCCTATGGCTGGCTAGCTGTGAATGCAGAGAAGGGGCTGTTAGAGATGCTTTGGCCGCAAGAGCTTTGCTCCTTCTGCTTGCAGCAAGCCTGGTAAGAGAAACATGTGACCTTCTGAAGAGCACTTATCAGGAACTAGGCCCAGGCCCCTTACCTGGAGACCCACGGACCCGAGCAAGAAGACGATGCGCCTGCAACAGCAAAACGGCAGATTGCCGCTGCTGCGCGCTCCCAAGTACGCGAAACAATCCCTGTGCGGCATGGGCGCCCACCTTCTTGATGGTGCAACAATCGGCCTTGGAATGCTTTGGAGCTAGCTGAAGTTGTCTGCTAAGGGAAGCAAGCAAGGGGTCACTTGGCGTCCTCGACCTTGGCGGCGCATCAATGCAGATAACCTTTGTGCCCGAGGCCGGCCGAATCCCTATACTTGGCAGTCCGAGAGACGCAGTTTCTCAGTGAGTTTGCGTTGCTTCAGTCTGGCAATTTGAACACAGTTGCAGTGCAGCATCCGCAGCCCGTGATAGCGAGCAAATGCAGTTGCAGCCTGAAGTTGCAAGGTGGGCAGCGGTAGAGGGCTTGCACGACTGCTCAAGTCCAGGACGACAGGTCAGTGCTACAACACTCCTTCCCCGTGCACCTGCAGGCCAATTCTTGAGCAACACAGGAGGGCTTGCAAAGTTGAAGGTGACGTTCTGCCAGCGCATGACAGAAGCTTCGCCATGCTTCGCCAACATGTTATGATTCTTATGATGAATGCCGTTAATTAGCTTGGCTTTACAGTAACACCGTCACTGAGTGCAGAGCAGCTGAATCCCTCGCATCCTGACACCCTGCCAGGGTCGGCAGAGTAACTTGTACTCCGCCTCGTACCTTCAGTTCGGCTTGCGCGAAGCACAGCAGCTCCCAGCTGTTTAGTAGGGCTTGGGCAAGGTCGGCTGGGTCATCGGAAACGCTCTTTCGGTTTGCGTGGTACGTGAGGCTAGTAATTTCAGCAGCCAGAAAGCACACAAGTAGCGCTCGCCACTAACACCCACAGGGTGCGTCTACGAAGCAGGCAATGCAAACGGATTTCTTGTGCTTGATTTAAAGCGGAGCAAGTCCTTCAGACTTTGTGACGCCGGACTTGTTCTGCCACAGCCCTGGAATTGAAGAAGCCCGGATGCCCATATTGCATCAACATCCAAAGGCAGTAGACCAGAAAAGGTTTGGAGGGTGTGGAGCGTTATCCTGTGTGTAAAGTGTGCGTTGAGGCGATTGCTGCAGCGGCAGCTAATAGCACGAGCATTGGTGGCAGAGACGACGTCGACCCTGTGCTTTTTATGAAGCGTAACGAGTTGCTCTTCAACGCAGGTTGATTGAACAGGGATCTTGCTATGCATGTTCAAGAGTAAAAGACTCGTTTCGAGTTGCCGTCGAGTGCTACGAATCATGATGCACGGGCTCTCGGGCTTTGCAATCACAAGCAGCGCTTCACAAATTGCTGCAGATCAGGAGGTAGACTTCAGCCCAGCAAGACAGGAAGGAAGCAGAAGCATTCCATGCAAGATAGTTGAAGATGGAATGCTAGTGGAGCTGGGAGATTCGCCAGTGGCTTACTGCTGTTCGGATCTTGTTTGGTTGCGAAGCATTTTTACGCTGATGCTTGGAGGCCGCGAAAATTTCCTCCGCAAGTGACTGGCACCTGAGAGCTGAGGATCCTGGAACATCCATGCATGCCAAGGATGGCTCCCTTCTTGATTTGGTGGTCAACTGGGCAACTGGAATCAGATGGAATCAGGATAAGATACAGTAGTTGCCATGCCATCGATTGTTATTGAGGTTGCTACGGCCACAACCTATTGCTTCTACTAATCTGAATTTCTGCACTGGTGCGACGGGCTTTCAGGTTATTCGGAGGGAAAGACAGTAGCTACTAGCCTGTTTGCCAGGGGCAGCAACATCTCCGAGCTGCTTATTGGCGAAGCTTGACCAGAAGGTTTTCATGGGTAAGCTCTAGGCTTCTTGGTGACCGCGCAGCACTCCAAAGGTGTTCAGCTCTATATCGCAAGAAGTGTCAAGAAGTACCTGCGTTGTACAGCTGTGCCAGTCTGCTGCAGTCATGGCAGCATCAGTAGCCGAATTAGCCGATACATGCCTATGGCCTATAGCATTTCCAGCCTGAAGCAGCTGCGCAGTACATCGCGCTGCACTGTTCACTGACCATGTCATGTTCGTTCGAGCTGCCTACAACGTGCAACATGTAGTACATGCCATGAACCAAGGACGAGAGCGGCAGTGACAGTGGCAACAGTTCCACACTCGGAGCCTCTCCGCTCAGAGCCACGTGGTACGGAAAGGCTGGGAATGTGCGAGCCACAGTCATCAATGTAATGGCCTGCCACAGCTTGGAAGAAGGCTGCAAGTTTTTTTGTTACGCTCAGGGATGCGGCAGTGGGTACTGAAATCAGTCTGGCTGACAGGGCCTCTACGAAGACTGCGCAGATAAAATCGCGGAACTCTTTGACAAGAGTGCACCATGCTACCTTCCGCACTGCACATTCAATGGCAGATATCAACCGACGCTGGGCAGCCCGGCCAAAAGATCAGTGCATAAAATCAACAGCTGGTAGTTTTCCATGAGAAAGGAGGAAGCCTTGGATGGTGCAAAACTCTGACCCTGAGAACGCAATAATCTGATGACCGGATCTCGGGCTTGGACTAGAAATCCTTCTCGAGACTTGCCGGACGAAAGCAAGAAAGACAAGGAGCTAGCTCGCAGCAACGTCGATATACGGAGAAAGGAAGACAAGGTATGTGGATATGCAGCAGGTGCACTACCTTCACGACATTTCAAAGGTTTCCGAAAATCACTTGTTTCTAGATGGGTAGAGGGTTTCCCAATCAAATGTGTTGTGATGCGTTGCAAGGGTCTACATTATCCTGTTTCGCTAGCTTTAAAGCCCCTGAGCTCCTCTCCCCGGAAGCGGCTGATGAATGAATATTTGAAGCACCCCGAGAGAAGCTGACGATGCACCCAGATCTGCTGACTTCAGTTTCTTCGTTACAAATCGGCTGCAGGATGTAAAGTAAAATGCCTACAACAGCAGTTAAAAAGGCCGTCTACTTCATGTTTGCACAATCTTCGACATCTAGAAGCAGGGCGCACAAACTTGACTGCCTACACAAAGATCCTCGGCGTACCATCGGCTGCGCCCATTGAAGCAACACTTGGACTTGACCAATTTTAGGCATGACTCTGCTGAATTGCCGAGTGCGGCTCTTAGGCAGTCGGCGCTTCCTGGCCTTCTCTGCCTTCAGCTGGGTGGTGGATGCCTTAGGCCTTCCAGCAGAGGCCACAGCCTTGGAGGACATCGAGACGGCAGCCAGGCCACGGCCTCAGAGGCCACAAGAAAATGCAGTTGCTTCAAGCAGCCTGACTTGGACCGGTGTCGCAGCACCTGGTCGCTCATTGCTTCTGGTCCGTGGGAAGCTTCAAAAGACCCAGCATACACAGCCGCGTGGCTGCCGCCTCCTGCGCTGCATTTCTGCGAACCCCTTTTGAGATTCCGAGGTACGTCTGCAAGATGGATTGGACAATGCTGCATGAGCGATGGCAACGTCTCGATGAACAAGCCTGCTCAGAGTTTTCAGAATGTTTTTTATTGTTGAGCTTTCTTCATCCCGTTGCAGGCAGCCTCAAGCAGCCCAGCATACAGCAAGAAATTTTCAGAAATCACCTTTTGTAGTATGCAGCCAAGGCCTTGCAATCTCTGTGCTTTTCTGCTACGTATGTGGTGGTGCTTCGGGTGGCAAAAGCTAGCCTTGCTTTTGGCCTATTCTCTAAAGATGTGGGTCCATATCTTGCGGTTTTTGGCGTTGAAAGGTTGAAGTAGAAGCATTTCAGCGTTTTGTAGTCAGCACCACTCTTGGCTTCTCAGATTGGACTGACCATGGTCGCAAGCTTGGCCAAATTTAGTGCAGATGTCATGTCCTTAGCCAGCCGAGGTACTTTTGCATCATGGCCTAGGCTTTGACAAGACCCTCGGCTAACTCTGAAGGAGAGGCTCTGACAGTTTTTTGGCTTCCCGATGCCGCTGCTGCAGCTCTGAGGGTGATGCTGCTGTCCTTTAGGTCATTTTAATAATCTAAGACTCCCTTGGGCAGCGCTGACTCTATCATGCGACATGCGGTGCAGGTCCGCTTGCTCAATGCTGACGTGGTCAAGGGGTTGCAAGTGTAAGTTTCGAGGTTATTTATTCTTCTGGAGTTTCTACAGTGGCAAGTTGGTTGTGGGACAGATTTTGTCTGACCAACAACACGTCTCAGCCTCACCTGTTTAGCTGGAACAAGTCCCCTGTGATGGACAGCGCAGAAGCATCCAGCTAGCTGGTGCCTCGGGAAGAGAGTCCTGCAGCGGTGATAAGAACGAGCACGCAGTGCCAGACTGAATCTCAATACAGCATTGTCAAGCTTCTCCACTCTGAGCTGAGGAAGAGCCACCAGATTCTGTTCACCCAGGCCCAAGATCGAGGCACCCAAAGCTGGGTTTCCTAGGGGCACAGGGCAGTGGCTTGGGCTCTTGATGCCGGGGGCTCCCATCCCTTCAAAACTGCTCCGAGCATCAACTGACAGCGACCATAGCAGCAGCTGGCGGCAGCACGCTTGCACCTGCTCAGCCAAAACAGCATCACCTGTTCAACAACGGTCCTCCTGTAGACGAGGCCATCATACTAGCATGCGCTGTTGAGCTAAGAGACGACTGCAAGCTTTACTCTCGCGTAGGTACCCCTGAAACTTGAACAGATGCATGCAGAGCTGAGTTGCAGGCAACATCAGCTGGGCCAGGGGCGCCATCATTTGGGAGGTCAACAACCGCTTCTTGGGCTTCTGTTTGCGCTGCCTCTTTCCTAGGCAGAGCTCGATACATTAGCAGCGCTCAGGCTTCAGCCGCCATCAACCACTGTGCAAGATGGATTTTCCAGAGATCTCTAGCAGTTTCGCTGACAAGGGCATGTGTCAAAGAAAGTAACACATGCCTCGGACATATACGTGCACCGTGCACCTTTGTGAAACGAATGACGTGTGGCACGTACATGTCCAATAGGTCTACACCTTTTTGCTTCGTATTCTTTGTACCCGTGCAGGTCATAGTGTGCATGAGCCTGCTCCCACGCGTAAAAAAGGGCGTGAGCATTTAGAATTTTCATTGACCATCTCAGTCAGAAGGGGATTTGCATCCTCCTCTTCAGCTTTGCACCTGTAACCTGCACAGTCCTCAAAATTTGGCAACAGCCAAGCGCAGTCATTGACAACGTGATGGTTGCTGCCAATGCAGCACACCTGCTGGAATTGGCCTCAGACAGCATGGGGCAAGGCATATTCTGCTGGGAACATGTTGACACGCTTCCGGCATTCGCAAGGCAGACAAAAACCTGTTTTCCAAAAGAACTGAAAAGTAACTGGTTCCCTGATCAGGAAGATCTGTTTGTCTTAAGTGCCGGAGGCTGGTTCCACATTTGTACAATTCAGTCGAGGAAAGACCCCCTGAAGGGAGCAGGACAGATCCGTTTTGCTAAGAACGCAGGTTAGACAAGAAAAACAGAATGCGGTGCAGATTTCAAGCTTCAAAGACACAAGCTTTATCATTGGGTACATTGCCCGTCCCTCCTTGTCATATAAGTGGCATCATCCGACCAAGGCACGGCCCATGGGAGCTTGTCGTTGCTCAGATTCTTCGATGCGCCAGGCAGCAGCTGCTCGAACTGTGGCGGCCATGGCTGCCATGCAGAAAGGCGTGGCTGCCACAAACGTAACCTAGAATGGAGATGCGCGCATTGCAAGACTCCGGCCGTCGGCTTGGTCACTGCACCAGCTAGTCTCATGCCATTCATGCCTTTGCGGTAGGTTTTGATGGACTCCTGGTCTAAACAGGTGCCGCACCAAAGCGTTGCGCTGCCCAGCGCCGAGCGTCGCGGATGGGCGAAGGCTGGGAAGGGCCAGGTTGGATGTAGCCTACTCTTGGGCTTGGCAAAGGAAAAAGGGACTCCAGCACATGCCCTGAAAGCAGGTGTTGTTGGCCTTGCACATGGCCAAGATGCCAAGGCCTGCCAACAGAAACGCTCTGCAGTAGCGCTGGTGCCTTTACTGTAAGCATCTACTCTTGCGCATCAGTTTCTTGCGTCCTTGCCAACTAGTGCTATTGCTACTGCTGCTACTACTGTACCATACGACTATATGGTTCATAGTCAATCAACTTGTGTACAGACTGGTAGCAGCTCGGCACATCGAGAGCCCATGATCCACGCTCAGGTGGTTGCTCCGCCACGAATAGCCAAAAGCCGTCTCCAGTCAACACCAAACAAACAGTACAAGGATCGAGCACCTACACACTCTTTACGCTGCGCAAGCAAGGTTTTGACTAAGTGGTCAGCTCAATGGCGGAAGGCTTTCTGAGAGCTTCCAGCTGTAGATCTCCGCCGTGCGCAGGGCTACAGGGGCATGTTGCATGACGCAAGTTGCCTCTTAAGCCTCCATGTGGAGCAGGAGCGAACAATCCATAGCGAATCTCGCCACGTTTCCGAAGATGGAACTCACACAGGCAAACATTTAAAGCCATACCAGTTGTTAACACAGTCATGTTACGCATTCCACTTTTTCGAAGAACATCTGGCCGGAAGACGGCACACCATGGAAGCAGGCAGAGGGTGTCTTTACTGAAGTGTAGTTCTTGGTGGATAGGACCGTGCACCTACGAGGCTGTAATACCGCAATGGCTTCAGCTCCTGCCATGTGCTTGTCAGACCTTGTAGTCCGCTTCCCCAGTCCATGCAACTTAGACCGGAACCCTCACACTATGAGGAGCAAGCGTTCTTCTGGTTCAGGAATTTGTCACTTGTTCTTGCCCGGGGTCGGGTCAGCTCCTCACTGGTGACACTAGGTTGTGCCAATGATGCTTCACAGCCGGCAGCTTGTCCTTGGCATCAGAACTCCGTCGAACCCATGGCCGAGGAACAGCGTTGGAGCTCGTCGTTCATCTCTTGGTCTATCCTTGTGGCATCTGCCTCCACGAGAGAGGCTTCATCCGTGCTGACCTCTCGCCGGGAAGCCAGCACGAGAACACCCATATCCGCACATTGGCCACCGTAATCGTCACCAACTAGCCCATCACTTGCGGCAAGCAGCTGCAATCATCGGATCCACGTACGTCGGATACCTCCCACCCTCAGCTTTCCCCGCGCGATGCTAGACAAAACCTTGTAGGAAGGAGTGCAAAATGGCTGGCGCACAACAAGAATACTGAGGCACTGATTTTTGAACAGGACGTATTCATAGCATGGCAAGCCGCACGTCAGCTTCATGTGCTCGTAGATGCTTTGCGGAAGTCTGAACAAGCAGGACAAGCAACTGAGCGAGATGCAGCCTGCGCAACTAGCCGAGAGGAGCCGGCTTTTTGTCCTTCTGTTGTTCTGTACTGCGTGTGTTCGCACGTTAGCAGCACAGAGTTGGGATGACTGCGATCAGTGTGCTTGATTCATCAGCGCCCCACAAATTGTGGAGCGTTGGATCTTGCAACCTGAGGTGTCAAGATGTCTTGCAGAGATCCGCTGGCACTGCAGGAGAGATCAAAGCCAAAGTTGTGACAGGCAAGGCTTACGGCTATACTGCCCTGAACCAAACCCTTCTACCTGCGCAGTCCAGATGCTGTACTGATTTGTAGCGTATCTTTGTGGTTTCTGTTCATTCAAGTTTGTCTCTGGTCTTGCATGTCTTCAAGCCAAAAATCATCAGGTCTACTGGCCAGAAGCGAGCAGCGTCTCGCTCGTATCGTCCCTATAGCAAGCTTGGAGCACGGAGTTTGGAAGACATTGCATGCCAATTTCAGGCCAACCGAAGAAATCAGCAGCCACGAAGCAAATCCAGAAGAGGTTCTTCTGGTATTTGTTGTGCTTCGGGCATGAATGTCAAGAGAAAGTGTGGCAGCAGGATGATGCTAGCGAAGCATCCAGTCTATACCTCAGCCACCAGACATGCCACAGATTCACGAGTAGTGCAACTTTGCCACCACCAGCTCTTCTTGCTCACAGGGCGGAAGCGGAAGAAATCAAAAAAGAAACACAGAACATCAAAGACAGCCCTGCCCTCAGGCCATCTTAGTCTCTCTAGGTCCCTAGGTTTCTTCGGCTTAAAAAATCTGGTGCAGCTGCACTTGCTCCACAATGGTTCGCCTGAACAATTACAGGACTGCATTCCTGAAAACTGCGTTTGTGAGTTGGATTGCCGTGATCGCAGCAGCTTGCTTAATTCATGGTGATCATGGCGAACTTAAATTCCAAATCGCAAGGCCAGGCCACCAGTCGGTTACCCGAATTGGTGGCAGCAGTACCTTGGCATGAGGTTGCCGGTGTTTGGGACCGGTGGTTTGCAGCAGTGTGGGCCCTTGTGGACAGTTGGCATTTGGGGTACAATTGAGACGTGAATCCTGTTTGTTTGAAGAGTTTTTTTGTTTAAGGTCATGGATGGTGTGTGTTTTTGCTTCTTGCTCCGTGCTCTGGTTCCGGTTGCTGCTTTGTGTGTGTTGCTTTCTGCTTTTTGATTTGTGTTTTGTTGTTTTTTATTTCTGCGCTTTGCTTTATGTTTCTTGCTTTCTGTTTTTGCTTTTTTGCTTTCGGCGTTTTGCTTCCTGCGTTTTGCCTGCTGTTTTTTGCTTCCTAATGTTGCTGGCTACGGTCTGCTTGCTGATTTCTGTTTTTTTGCTTTGTGCCTTTTTTTGCTGCTTTCAGCCTTTTTGCTGTTTGCTTCTTCCTTTCTGCTTCTTGTTTGCAGCGGTGTGTGTGTGTGTGTGTGTGTGCGTGTGTGCGTGTGTGTGTGTGTGTGCGCGGGTGGGTGTGTGTGTGTGTGTGCGTGTGTTTGTGTTTTCCCCTCTCTTCCAGTAGGTTGTTTTATCTTAAGGACAAACCGCCGGGCTGCATCTTGCTCATCCACCGGTCAGACCCGCCCATCGACCGGTCAGACCCGTCAGACCCGTCAGTAGGCAGTACAGTTACAAGAGGACTCAACTTAGTGACAGGAGGACAAAAAAAGTGAACAGATCAGAGCACGGCAGAACAGCAGAACAGACAGAGGGAAAAAAAACAGCAGATCACAGAACAGGAAGAGAACAAACAGTGTGACCGAAACAATCTATCTTGGCGCCCACAAAGAGCAGCCAGTGGAGGTCCAAGGCCTCCGAGTGCACCGCAAAAATCTATCTTGGCGCCCACAAAAAGCAGCCAGTGGAGGTCCCAACAAACAGCCAGTGGAGGTTGCAGATTACGCGTTTCTTGTTGCTGCTTGAATGCGCTGAAAGATTCCAGAGACGAAAATCCTGAAACATGAGCTTGTGGATCTTTAGAGTAGCTTCAAGCGGAAAAAAAGTTCCAAGTTGGTGATTTGAATTCTTTCCTGAAACATGAATTTGTGGATTCTGTCGGAAAGCCCTGGTCTTTTTAGAGTATCTTCAAACGAAAAAACCTTCAGTTCATCCATGGGTTCTCCTTCACGTTGTGTTTATCTACCGTGGTAGGTTTCTGCTGTAACTGGTCTCGACATTTAGCACGCTGCTTGAGCCCTCCCCCTCAATCTGTGCCATAGTCTAATCTCCTACAGGGTGTTTTTTTAGGCATTATATCAAATTAAAGGGGGAATACAGTTATAGGGGATTCGTTAAAGAATATTATCACTTCGAGCATCCCCACCCTGTCCACCCATATATCTGTAAATTTCAGCAAGCGAGAAGGCTTTGTGCAGATCAAGCTCGACAACTAGAGGACTGTATTGGCAAGCCTTTGAAATTCTGAGTGTCCATTGAATGTCAAAAGTTGCGACAAAAGCCTTTCTTGCATTTCAACATGGCAGTGGGATTTAATTCATAGAAGATTTTCCACCAAATCGTAGCTTAATTCGAGGTTACTTGTCTGGAACCATGATGGCAACACGCTGTAGTAAACAACCTCTCCAAGACCTCTGTGGAAGCTTTCCATGTATTCGCAATCACCTCTCCTAATCTCTCTAAAAACAATTCAGAACTTCTCCTGTAGATATCTAAGGCCTCAGCGTTCTTGCAACTAATTTTTCTCCAGCAAGTCTATGGCAACCATCTAGCATCCAGAATGTTTCAGAAACCTTCTCTAGACTTCTAGACCGAGAATACAACTCTGTGGACTCGAGCAAATCTTGCTTCCAACTTTGCGCTCATGTTCAGGTTCTCCCCTGTTGACAAAATCGAAATGATTGCCGAATCATGCAACGGTCTTGCGGCCGCAGTCATGCTATACAGTCTTCGAACCATCCACCAACCGCTGCAGGACCTACAGAGTTTTCTAGACAACCTCTCAAGTACTTGAACGGACCTCTCCAGCACCTCTCAAGGACCTCTTTCAAAGACCTCTCAAGGGCCATTCAAGGACTTCTAGATACCATTTTGCAATTGTCTACGAGATCCTTGCAAACCTTTCAGGACTTGAGCACTGAACCAGAAGAAACCCTAAATCCTACTGGACCCGAAACGTTTTTTAAGTCCTAAGCACTCGCCTAAATAATCATCGAACATTAACTCTCTATCCTTGCCTCTCTGTCATTGGACGACGCATTTTGTTGAGGTGTTCTGCACCGCTTCAATAAAACCTCTACAGGCCCTCTCCAAGACCTCTGCAGCACCTCTCCAGCTCCCGAGAGGCCTTTGCAAACCTTTCAGGAGGACTTCAGCATTGAATCAGAACAACCACTAAATCCCGCACTGAGCCCGAAATTTAAGTCCTAAACACTCGCCTAGATGATCAGCGAGCGTTACTTCTCTATCCTTGCCTTTCTGTGCATAGAAAACACATGTTATTGAGGTTTTCTGCGCCGCACCAAGAAAACCTCCACAGGCCCTCTCCATGACCTCTGCAGCACCTCTCAGAGACCCCTCCAGGACCTCTTCAGGTCTGCATGTGTTTTCAACCACCTTTCCAAATCCCTCTCACAATTCGGCCCTCGGTCGAATGGCCTCAGTCTCCACAGTGTCCGCCATCGCGCCCCCACCCCTAGATAAGGTCCTTGAACCCGAAGCAGGGCCGGAGATTAGCTGCTTGCCGCTGAGGGCGAGCGGTAGAAGGGGGTGTAGGTTCTAGGGACCAAGCCCCTGCAGTCGCAAAAGTCCGAGGAGAAAAACAAACAGTTCAGACCTCCTCAGCGTTCTTGTAAGTCTCATTGTTCCGCAGCAAGTTTATGGTAACCATCTAGCATCCAGAACGTATATCCCCCTCCCCATTACCTCTGTGAAATGGGGTTACCTTGAGGTACTGGTAAAATGATTTAGTTTACCAGAAAAATGCCCCTGAGGAACCTCATTTTACAGAGCAGAGAGCTTGGAGGGTCGGGCACCTCATTTTACAGACCTTCTAGGTGTAGGCCCTTCCATTTTACTAGCCTGTGGTTTACAGTAGTCTGTAGGGATCTCGGTGCCCCCCCACTTTACAGACCTTCCAGGGCGGGTACCCCCATTTTACAGTAGCCATGTTCTTGCGTTGTTTCAAGCATGCAGGTGATGCAGCAGCTCATCTCCGTTGTCACACGTTGGGCTTGCTGGTGGTTAGTAGGGAACACGGAAATATATTCTATGTCCAAGATTTCCCATTAATGTAAAGTTCGGAAGCCCAGCCTAAAGCCCCCCACTTTACAAATCCCTGATCCTGGGACGCCCGAATTTTACAGACCGCCTAGCCTGAGACCCTCCATTTTACAGTCCCCTTGCCTCCTCCACCAAAAATGACCACATCCTAGATGTGGACACTTTTGGTGTAAACCTTCCCAGAACACAGAATCACCGCAGAACCCCCTGCCAGTCTAGAATACTCTAGAATAGTCTGGAATGTTCAGGAATCTTAAGGAATGTGGGTTTGTCCAAGACTTCCCACTAATGTATAAAGTTCGGACCTCCCATTTTACAGGTCTTCTTTTCTCTGCAGCACCTCTCAAGAACCTCTCGGCTTCTGAATAACATTTGAGAATTTGATTTTTTCAGAGCAAAAAACCGCCTTCACGACTTGCTTATGCTGAGGCGCAATGATCGCATATCGGAAAATTACCATGCTGAACTGCAAGAAAGGCTTTTGTCGCAACTGTCGACCTTCAATGGAAGCCTAGCATTCCGAAGGCTTGCAATACAGTCCACATATCCATGGATCTGCACAACACCTTCGCGTTTGCTGAAATCGACCTTAACAGATATGTGGGTGGTCAACTTCGGGACAGGGTGGGGATGCTGGAAGTTAGAATTTGGCTTCTTGGGGGCTTTATGGTTCACGATTACTTGAACCTCTCGCGTTCAGAATACCATGTGAGATGCCACCAACCAACACACTTTCAGCAAAGCTGCCACTTCCGGGGATGCACTGTGGTAGATGGCTGTGGGTGCACAGCGACCCCCAACATAGGGTAGTTTCGCGTCCTACTTTTGCTTGCCTTGCCGCACTTGCTGAGTCGAAGTGGCAGTTTACTTGTTCAAAATATCTACTGAGATGCAACCGAGAAACAGCAAAGCTGCCACCAGTGGAAAGCCATCCATGCTTACGGCGAAACACATGTCATTGCAATGTATGAGGTCGGGCAAGGTTGTGCGGATCATGTTGTTTGCAAATGGGGGGCCTGCACCACCCCCTCCGCTTTTTTTCGAGACATCCATGCTTACGATAAACAAATCATGTCATCACCATGCTTGCAGTAGGGGATGGTTGTGCGGATTATTTTGTTTGCAAATAAGAGGGCCCCCCTCCCCTGCCAGCCCCCGCTTTGGTAAAGCCATTCATGCTTACGGCGTGTCATCACCATGTTTGCCGTAGAGGAACGATCATTTTTTTTTGCAAATGGGGGGCTGCCACCCCATCCTGCATGCGCTAAAACCGCTAAAAAATCATGTTTCACATCGTTTTGCAGATCATTTTGTTTGCAAATGGGAGGCGCAGACCCCTCCCCAGTCCCCCCAGGCCCACCTTCTTAAGACCACACATGGCCATACATGCTTGGAATAAAAAGCAAGCATCATGTCATCAGCATGTTTGCAGTAACGGATGGTTGTGCGGATGATTTTTTTGCAAATGGGGGGACTGCTGTCCCCCAAAGCCCTCTGCTTTGTTGATGCATGTCGAACGCATCCATGCCTGCCATAATCATGTCATCACCATCTTTGCAATAGGGCAATCTTGTTCGGATCCATTTTTTGGCAAATGGAGTGCAAATGGGGCGGCTGCGCCCGCCAATCCCCTGCTTGTTGAAGCCATCAATGCTTACGGCATAAAAAATGTCGTCATGTGTGCCGTAAACGAAGGCAAGGGAGGATTAAGCGGATCATATTGTGTGCAAAGGGGGCGCTACGCCACCCAACTGTGCGAATGAACCTCTCTCTGAGTACTGCAAGTCGCAGTGTCTACGTCCTTTGCAAGGCTACGAATGCTGTAATGTACAGCATACATCGGCAAGCCCCAAAAAATCTGAGCTGGCGTCCTGTGATTTACAATGGTTTGCAGTATCTGCAAGCTCTAAAGCTTTCATTTGCTGTCATTCACCGTATTTGCACGCTCTCAAGCTTCAAACGCTGTAAATCTGGCTACAGGCTCTCGGTGCGCTCCAAGTGCTATACTTTACAGTATCTGCAAGCTAGATGACCTCCGAATGCTGTAATTTAACATCTGCAGCTTCTGCGCGAGCCAAAATGCTTTAGATTGGATTACTCTGAAAGGATGAAAGCAAAAAAAAAAACCAAATAAAACAAAAAAACACAAATAATTTCGGACCCATTGAGACACCTCCCACAACTGTCCAGTAGCCTTTCTGATGCACCATGCTGACCAGGCAAGTTCTACTTCAGCAGCAGTGGGCTGCATACTATTCCAAGCAGCGAGGATTGCCAGAGTCCCAGCGAGCCAATCATTTTAGCTTTTTACCTGGCAG
The DNA here is from genome assembly GCA_905231905.1 of Symbiodinium pilosum. Classification (NCBI taxonomy): domain Eukaryota; class Dinophyceae; order Suessiales; family Symbiodiniaceae; genus Symbiodinium; species Symbiodinium pilosum. The sequence continues at coordinate 17,671 of CAJNIZ010046023.1, read as the reverse complement.
ACCTGGTAGTCGTCGCAGAGCTCTGCATTGGCTTGAGGCATGCGCAACAGCCGCCGAAAGCGCCGCCAGACAGCTCTTACCCAAAGACCGCAGGGCTGCCTCCGGCACCAGAGCCACCCATGCCACAGCTGCCAACACTTGCATCACCTGCGCCTGGGGCATCGAAGCGCTCGCGGTCACGTTGAGGCCTAAGACATGCTCAGATGTGACCAGTTGCGCTTGGCATATGGATGAGAGGAAGCTGGCGTGATGCCTTCTTTACATCTCGCGTGGAAGTCGATTGCGTTCATGCGCTTAGGTAGCCGCAGCCTGGAAGTCGAGGAGATGGCGGTAGAGGACACCGCTTTTGGATATCTCGATGTTACAGTGTGGTGCTTAGGCATATGCGTACCATTCTGCCTGTGTTGGCTTGCACAATTCAGAAGAATGTGCATTCGACCACACACTCACCTTACCACTCGAGAGGATCCTTACCAGATCATGGACGAGATCGAACCCGCGCCGATAACAGAAAGCAGTGCCACCGCCCTGGAGCCTGCAACAGCTCCGGCAGCGCTGCCTGCCTCAGCCTCAATGCCAATGCCAGCTCCCATGCCCACACTCCCAGCCCCACCGCCACCGCCGCCACCTCCCAAGCCCCTTGATACTGCCGCGCAGTCAGAAGCCTTGCTTGCACGAAGCTAGATAGGCTGCAGCATGTCGGAATAGGCACTATGTAACGCTAAATCTTTTGTCGGGGCTTTGCGCTACTACCGTAGCGTCAACGCCTTTCAGCACCAACTACCTACCAGTGTAGGAAATGGAAGCTGTACGTCGAGCGCGTGCTTTGAAGCGGCACGACCGGGATGCTGATGGTGCGGCAGCACAGGCCATGGCTCCGACAAATCCTGACTGTCAAGCCCCGCCCTATCTGCCCTCCATGCATTTCAGGTTACGTTCTTCAGAACCCTATGCAGCGCTTGATACATTGCACCTGTGCTTTTGGAATCGTGATGTGAAAGTCCAGGATTGGCTCAGAATTGATAAGAGGTCCATACTAAATCAAAAAGTCGTGCTTTGTTCTTTGTTTCATTAGTTTTCCATTGAGTTTGATCCTTAATTGTTCATGGACTGGCATGATTGATGTAGATGCATGAAGTACAGGACTGGGGATCATTTCCCAAGTCATTCAAAAACCTGCCTTCGCGAAACTAGAGTTCCTTTCTGGAGTCGTATCTTCACTTGAGCCAAAGGCCAGGCCCCCTTTAACAAGCCCAGCCTAGGCCTCCTACCAACATGGAAAAGAATAATCCATCACAAAGAGAAAAGCTTTGAAGCTGATTTTCAGTAGAAAGCAAAGCAATGCAACATCAAGTTGTTTTGTTGTCCTCGCCGAAATCTGTAGCAGCCTTTGATGTCTTGAGCCACAAAGAATTTCCGCCGAGCTTTTTAGTTGCTGGCTTTGGCACCCAACGAACGTCGAAGTCAACTCAATTAATTTAGCCTTATCGATAGGGTTTACTGAAGTGAAGGAACCTCACAGGACGTCGCCAGGGGTTTTGCCCAATTCTTGCACCCGACTTCAATGATGAGGAGCGTGTGCTGCAATCATTTTGGGGAGTTTTGAGTGTTTCCCAGTTTGCGAACTAGCTGGTCCTACAGAGATGTCAAAATATGTTTCCCAGTCAAGCTGCTTTGTCAACAGCACAAGTCCGGAGGCCATGGCCATAGAAGCGGCGGCTGCAGCCATCGCTAACGGCGGCGCCTACCCACCATCAACTTCTGTTTGGAGACAAGGCAGCGTTAAAGGTACAGACTATCAGAGCTAAGATAACCAGAGCAGGGTAGATCAATTCGCCCAGCAGTCAGGTTCCTGCGACGAGTAGGGAAAACCGTGGTGGTCAGGTCCCGACACGCCAATGGAAAGTGTTCTGCAGACCAACGCTTGGCAGGCGGCCATGCACCCAGACCTTGCTGCAAGAGAGAACGCCATCCTTGCAAGAGCTGATTTAAGGTACCTATTTTGTCGCCATCAGCCGTTTCGACAGTTGCAGCTACTGCAGCGGCACCACTTCCGGCCCTACCGCAAATCTTGCAGCCACAGCAGCTGTTGCCGCCATCGCCCAATGCTGGCAACTTACAGTGGCTGAAGCTCGAGATGAGCAAAGCTGACGCAGTAAGCACCCTCAAGGCTCGGCATGTGTTTGATATGAGCTGTGTACCAATCAGGTTGACAGAAGTGAAGCTAGCCGAAAGCTTACAGATGAGCTAGGCTTGCGAAGCTTTGTTGCCTTTTTTCTCATGTGGCTTTAATGCATCCCGAGCACATCAGCTAAGGTAGGTTTCCTGTTGCCGACCACGGAGGTACAGATCGCCAGAAATCTGTGTTCTCCGAAGGCTGGGCATGTTCAGGATGATTCGGTCGACGACAGGTAGCTGCAAACGAGCAGGGGTGATGACCTCAATCGATCCGGGCAGGTTTCCAGCAGCAGCTAGTGAACAGCGTGCCACAGGCCAGAAGTCTCACATGCATGGATATCAGCTGATTGGCTTGCGAGCTACATTTGGGTTACAGTCAAGTAGCGCAAGTGTTCCTCAGGCATCGACATCTCTTCCTCCACCTCCACCCAAGCCACCTCAACCACCGCCGCCCCCGCAGACTCCACTGCTGCTGCAGCGATTGCAGACAGTTCCGCCTGCTCGTCCCCCGCCACGACGTACAAACCCACCATCGCAACCTGTACCGGAGCCTCCGACGGATCCTCCACCGTTTTTGCTGCAACGGCGGCAGAAGCTTCAGCAGCCACATGAGCTAGTTCAATCGGACGAAGAGCTATATCCAGGCCAGCAAGACGTTTGGCATGATGAGGACCAACATGAAGACCTCAGGGAAGAGCAGAGACATGATCAGGAGAATGAACATGAGCAACAAGAGACGCAAGAGCTCTGGCAAGATGAGCCCTGGTCCAAGAACCAATCCTGGCAAGCACAAAGCTGGGGTGACAAGCAACACTGGCGCAGCAAGCAGAATTGGCGTGACCATCAGTGGAGGCGCAAGCAGGGCTGGCAAGATGAGCGCAAGTGGCAAGACGAGCATGACTGGCAAGACAGGCAGGAGTGGCCGGAGAACCAATGGTCAGATCAACAGCACTGGCCTGAAGGGCCTTCAACTGAGCAGGGCTTTCCACCACAGCAGAGTTGTGTGGACGAGCGGCAGCAATCTGTTGCAGGCGTCTGGTGCTCAGTCAATGCTCTCCTGTTGCATACTTGAAGAAACGAATGGGAAGGCATAGTATGGAACAGGTTGTCCTGTTTGTGCGGCTAATCCACCAATCAGACTTGAAGACTAGGAATGCATGGCGCCTTCCCTTTTGTCACATACTTAGGGGCTCAGCAACACATTGCAGGGATCCGCCAACCAGTTTCTCATAGCCAAGCCCGCAGAATCCATAAAATGGGCCATGGAACGCACAGTGAAGGAGCCTAGCTGAATTAAATACCAGCCCACAAAAGTAGCTGAGTGCCTTTGCAATGCAACCGGTAAATTGACAGCAGACTTGACTTCATCCTGCACTGAGGAACGCAAAAGCATCGGCACCGACCTTACGTTCTTGCAAATTTGTACTGGATGGCCGTCCTGAGCTTGTAAAGCACAAGACGGAATTACAGATTAATTTGAAGATGTGGAAAAGACTCTTGCGCATGACGTGGTCAAATTGTTTTGGGGATACATTCGTCTTCGAATACACACACTGGCATCTCCTTGACGTATTGCAAGCGCAAGTTGTTCCATGCAGCTTGTTTTGAGGCAGCCTCGCACTCCGGATTTATGAGCGTCTGAAGAATGGCGAGGTCCATGTCTGGCAGTTTCTTCCCACATGTCACCAGTCAGAGAGCTTGCTTTCAGGAGCTTCGACCCAGCCAAGCGGAAGCCACAGAGCTACCGGCTGCCATCGGAATGCCTTCCCTAAAGCCGATCCTTTTGCCACCTGCTCCACCCTTGCCACCACATTCTGCACCGCTCAAGCCTCCGCCCAAGGCAATGCCTAGGCCCTTGCCTAAGTCCATGCAGAAGGTGGCTCATGTTCGAATTCAACCAGTATCATTAGAGGCTGAGGCCGCACAGACAGCCAAGTCCATGCCAACTCGCAAAATGACCGGCACACTCGCATGCACTGCCCCGGACACCACCCTTGCCCCACGAAATTTTTTACCCAGGCAAACTGACACTGATTTCACCGACCTTCAAGACATGGTACTTGATGACATCCCTGAAACCCCAGCGCCATTTCCACTCCCGGGCTCAGCGAGCACTATCGCAATTTCATCCTGCAGAAGTACGCGGCAGCTACACTTGCTCGACGAGCAAACTGCAGATGAGCTCGACGCAGCAGAGGCCAAAAGACACTGCATTCAGCAAAGGCCAACTTCAAAGATTTGGCGGATGCGAGAGGCACAGCTCAGCGCGGAGCTGTCAGAGGACGCAGGACCCTTACTGCGAGAATGGCAGATTTTGGTCGGAACGTTTAGCAGACTGCTTAGAGATGCCTTGGCTTTCAATTGCTTCATTGCTTCACGAGCCACCCAATGAGTGCGCGAAGGTGACCTTCCACGATCGAGGAGATCCACCCGCGTCGCACTCGGAGAACTGGTATGAACTGGTTATGGTTTCTTTCGTTCCTGTCTGTTGTCGGCTCACGTTAGTCGAAATTGTTCGCTTGCCTTTTTTCCCGCGCTGGTGCAGATGGATTGGCAGGTTGCCCAAGGGTAGTTGTTGCTTGGTCTAACGGTTTAACGTTTCGTAAACTTGTGCTTGCGCTTGAAATCTCAGTTTGGCCGGTTGTGTGAGAAGCATCCACGGGCCGGTGATATTATAAATGCCTGGAACACAAGGAATGCTTGGCCACGCAAACCACACTCAAGTGCCACTATTCGAGAATCGTAATTGGCGTACAATGTCGCAGCATCTGGTCCTGTTCATTCTTGAAATGACAGCTAGCAAGAATGAGGCTCCATTGTATGAGAGCCCAGATGTGCATCCAGTGCTGCGATTAGTCCAGGCTGGCGGTTGGTAGGGCGTGCTCATGAAAGTATCGGCAGGTGCCTTTTTTGAGAGCCTTGCGGACCAGCAGCAGCATGGTCCGCATTTCTCAGTAGAAGAAACCAACTCCAGACTTTGCTCGAGTGCACAGCCACAAGCATGTGAAGGGGTGGCATCGGCATGTCCATTGGATTTTAAAGATTGTATCATTTGCGCTGAAATTTGCTGCATACCATGCCAAGTCAGACCATGTTCGTTTCCAATTTGCAAGATGATTACAACAATCGCTGAGTTTGATGGAGACGTGAGTTTCCTAATGTCGCACAGGAGCTGGTCGCCTGGTGATTTTCCTGCATAAGCTGCTCAATGCCATACTGCCTTCGTGGAGTTAGTCCTAGCTGGATGGGAGAGCTGACACTACTTCAGAGCATGCTCCTAGTGCGAGATGCGCAGGGCAAAACCTTTGGAATTCATACGATTTCATAGCCGCCCCCATGACATCAGGTCGAAGAGATGCAAGATGATCTCCTGCAACCATGGACCCAAGATCATGAAGATGAGACGTGGGCTTGATTTTCCCAAAAAGATTAGATTTTTGGGAAATTCTTAATTCAAATAATTCGTAAATAAAATAAATATGAATGAAAGATAAAAATTATCAATACCCAATAGAATATGACCCGAATCGTCTACATTAAAAATCGAAATGAAGAATCATTAATAATTTTGCAAAGATTGAGCACGAAAGATTTCTATCATATCAAATAATATATTCCGATATTCAATAATATTTCAGAAGAGAGAAAAGAATAGAATTACAGAATAAAAATCATTTCATTTCATTGAAAGAAAAGATCGCGTTTTCTTAAAAGAGAAGAAAATGGAATCGAATTCGTCATATAGTAGCTTAGGAGAAAAGATTCAATTTGATATTAGATAATAATCGTAAATCTGAAATTTTATACGAAATGAAATATCTTAAAAAGAATCTCTAATGACATATAAAGAAACTTTGGGACTATATAAAAGAATCAATTGATTTTATCTTGAGGATATTAGATTAATTACGTTGATTGCAAGATATATTCTAAAAGAGATGGATTAAAAAAGAATATGTAGAAAATTATTTGATCGAAAAGATCGTATGAGAATCTTAAAATTGAAGTAAGAAAATATATTGATGATGAAATTCTATTTATATTGCATTTTTCTATTATTTGATTTCTTTTTAGATATCATTAATTTCTATAAGATTTATAAATTTCTTCATTTAATTTTCATCTATTTATATTTCAAATATCGAATAGCTTCGAGATTTGCATAGGATTGGATTGGGAATCTTGAATTATAGATTTGAAATATTAATTCTTGAATATTCTTAACTATTGACTTTCTATATTATTATTATATATAGATTATGAATTCTATTTATTTATCTAAGAATCGAAATTTCTCTTTAGGATAGATGTTCTAAGAATTATTTTTAATATTAAAAAAGAAAATTTAATATTTTTATCTTGATATTTATATCTTTCTTATTTTCTTTAAACAAAATTGAAATATATATTAGAATGAAAGGAGAGAAAATTTGAATTTCTTTTCCTAGAATATTTAGATATTTGAATTTGAATAAATATAATTATCTTCTTGCAAAATTGAAAAGGATAATTCTCAAATCTAAGGTGATTCTTTCTTCTCTATATTAACTATTTTATATATATATAAATTATAAATTCTGAAAAGATTAAAATGGATTCGTTGCTTATAATAATGGAATTTTATCATTCGAATGACGCGTAACGACAAATTATCTATATATAGGATTTCAAATCTTATTTCTTCGTAATTTGATATCCCGCATCTTGTATATGCGTTGATAATTTGAAATTGAAGGCAGGTTCGCAATAATTGAGGGCATTGCGTATTTGGAGGTATTGCCATATCTATCTAATTATTCTTCTAAGAAGCAGGGGTTTATCTCGAGGCATTCTTGATAGGACGAATTTATAAATTGGAATCTAAGGATTTGCAGAGATATCTCAGAATTGATGATTTTTTCCTAGACGATCTATTGCGGTCTATTTCTATCGCCCATTCTATATATAGAGATGTATATAATCCTCTACGGATATGTTCAATTCTAATTTCGATTTGAAATCTGAATCGTGACGTAGCCCTGTTTCGTCAAATTCTTGTAATTTTGAAGGGACCTGCTTGCCTAGGAGAAATCAGGTCATCCTTAATCTCAATGATAAATATAAATTCCGCTGGCCCAAGCCGGGCGCCCCTCCCATCCTGAATACGTCTGGGTATCGTTTTCCCGTCAATGCCCCCTCGCTGACTAGCTACGCATATAATCAAAGAGAGATGAATCACGCGGCGCGGAAGACCGCTCTGGGGGGGGGGGACAAGGACTTCAGATAACCAAAGAGAGAGAAATGAATCGAAATCTCGGGAGAATTTTATTCTTGCGGTCCCAAGTCTCCAGCCCGGAATTTCCGTTTCGTTATCTCTATTGGGCTAAATGTTGCGCGGCGGATCGGCAGAACGCAGGCAAACGCGGCCATCCCGAATTTGCGCATTCCGCCGAATAGCCACGCAGGCAGCGGAAAATCGCTCCGGGGAGAAGGGCCGCGCGACCAAAAATCTCCGAGATTTTTGGTCGCGTTGCCCGCGCCAACAATCTCGGAGATTTTAGAGCTTCTAGCTTTTCTGAAGGACTCTAAAATCTCCGAGATTTTAGAGCCCCTAGGGAGCCCGCAGGAGGCATTTTAGAGGTGAGCCGGAAAGGCTAGGCCGCGCGCGGTCGAAATGGTAGCAAATGGCCGCGGCGTAATATTGAGATAAATTCTGAAATCTTGGATCCGTAGCATCTTTTTCTATATATATATATATATAGATATCGTATATTATAGATATTCTATATTTCTCGGATCTTCGGATTCATCTTATCTCTGCATCATTCTTGATTTCATGATTGGAGAATATGAGATTATTCTTGATGAGATCTTTAAATATGAAATTTAAATTGAATTTCCAGAACGTATTTCTTATTTCATAGAATATATTATATATAAGATCGTATTTAATATCAATTTTATTTTCTTTAGAAAATATATATCTTTCTCTTCAAGAACAGATATGATAATCTCTTTGATATTATACGCTAATCAATGAAAATATGTAAATTTTTAAATGAAGAATATAAGAATTTTGATATTCGTTTTGAAATAAATGAGAGGCATTCCTAATATATCATATCATTTAATAAATAGATATATTCTAAAGAAATTTAAATATTATTCATCTATTTGGAAGATATAATCAAGATAATTATATAATATAGAGATCTTCGAATAAATCTATATTATCATATAGGGATACTATTCATTTATATTATTAGTTTTGATATATATATCCTATCTATAATTAGATAATAGATATAGATAAAATATCTTAAGATGTCTCATTGAATTAAGAGATCTGAACGTGAATTTCGAAATATCGATTTTTTTTCGTAAAAGACGATGAAATCATTGAATTATCTATTCATTAGATCATTGAATCAATGATTGTGTCTTTATAGAAATGAATTGAATCATTGATTCATTGAATCATTGATTCATTAATGCATTGAAGTGTTGAATTATGGAATCATTGATTCGATTGAATCATTGAATCATTGATACTATTTCTATCTATCAATCGATATTTATTTATTTCTTTATATATTTCATTATGAATTCTTTATTTATCTATCTATCTACTATCTATTTCAATTATTTGTTATTTGATCTCTAGCTTTTTTCGCATATTAAGAAATCTCTAGATATTAAATTATCTCTCTATCTATCGGATTCTATCCCCCATTTATATTATTCAATTAGATATCTATGTTTTCCTAATGCCTCTCTATTATATGAATATCTATTTCAATATAAAGAATGATTTTCAAGATATAGAATATATATAAGATCTGAAAAATGATCGTAATATATCTGAAATGAGAAGTAATAAGAATCTTCTTCAGAATATTTCTAATATAGATCATCTATTATATATAAGAGAAGAAATAGGATAATTAGAAGATCTCGAAGAATAATCTAATATTTATCGTCATTTCCCAAAAAAACTGAAGATAGAGAATCTATCAATGAATAAATATGAAATAAATACACAGACGATCAATTAATAAAAAAGAAATGAAGAATTTGATAGATAGATAATATTCGTTGAATCATATATAGAGATGAATATCAAAGAAATACATAGAATCAGAAAGAGACAAAGAAGATAGATTATAGAATGATGGAGAAAGAAATTGAATATGATAGAAATAGATAATCATATAATCATCATCAATCCCTCAAATAAAGATAAATAATACGTTAATCAGAAAGATAAATAGAAATCAATAAATAGATAAAAAGATAGATTTGAAAACAAGAATTAGAAAACTAGATAGCAACTTAAGATATATATATGAATTATGATATTTTATAAATAATCGATAATATGGATGAATATATGAATAAATAAATATATAGATATATAGATATATATATATATATATGAAAAAAGAGAATCAATGAGATTATTAGTGGGATTTGACTAATTTTAATGAAAAAAAAATCTTTTCGTATCTTCTTTGACGAAGATTATTCTCGGATATCAATTTAGATGATAATATTTATAAGATCCAATTATCTATTTAGATTTTCATATAGATATTAGAGTGGACCCGCTGCTTACAGCAGCGGAGCATCGTCGTTGGAGTATATTCGTGACGACCAACGATCTGATGCGGAAGAAAAGCAAAGATAGAATTCCAAATCCTATATCCTTATAATTTGATATCTCGAATCCTGAAAAAGCATCGGTATTTTGAAGTTGAGGGCTATCAGGCCAGCAACAATTGAGAGAATTGCGTATTTAAGGACATTGTCATTTCTATCAAATTGCTCTTCCGAAAAATCATCTCGAGATATTCCTGAAGGGGCGGACTTATGGATTGGAATTCAAGGATTTGGAGAGACGTCTCAGAGTCTGACGATTTTTTCCCAGGCGATCTGATGCGATCTATTTCTATCCCTCGTTTTACGCCTATCTATATATATAATCCTCCGCGGATATATAAAAAATTTAATTTCAATTCGAAATCCGAATCGTGAGGTGGCACTACTTCTCTGATGCACAGAATTGGGGATTCTATTCCCTTGATATTTCATGAAATCTCGTAGAATAATTGCTTAGCTTATGGGAGAATATCATCAGATCATCCTAAAAGATCCTAATATAGCAAATGATATTCTTATTAGCCACAAATGATTTTATCGCTAATCAAAAAACGACTAATCTATAGATTCTGAAAGATTTTAGCTCTCCATCTCGAATCTGCATATTCCGCCGAGCCGCTGCGCAGACAACCAAAGAGAAAGAAATAATTCGAATTCTCGAGAGATTTTTATTCGTTCGATCCAAGGTCTCCGACCCAATCTTTCCGCTTCATTTATCTATCTTGGGCTAGATATTTGACGACGGATCGGGGGAGCGCATGACAAACGCGCCTATCCGGGTTTGCATAATCCGCCGAATAATCAACCACGCACGCAACCAAAGAGAGAGATAAATCACGCGAAAATCCGCTCCGGGAGGAAGGGCCGCGCAACCCAAAATCTCCAAGATTTTAGAGCCTCTATCTTTTCTGAAGGACTGTAAAATCTCCTAGATTTTAGCGCCCCTAGGGAGTCCGCAGGAGGCATTTTAGAGGGGAGCCGGAAAGACTAGGTCGCGCGCGATCGAAATGGCTGCAAAAAGTCATGCCATAATATTGAGATATTATCTAAAATTATATTATAAGACAATGATCTCTTCATAGAAATTGCAGATTCCTTTCCCCAATATCATTAATAAATTTTGTAGATATATATTTCAAATCTTGAAATATTCTAATTATAATTCTTATATAATTCAATTCCAAAATATAGAAAATTAATATTATATTTCGTTTATTTTTTTTATAGATATTATTTTTTTTATGGATATTCGAAAGAAAATTTTTGAAATTGATATCTTAAAATTCTATAAATCAATTTCTTCTAAATATCTCCTTTCATTATGAGATTATCTCCAAAATACGCAAATAATCTTTTTCTAGAAATCAGAGAAGATCTATGATATCAAAAAGATTGAATATTTCAATTATAATCGACAAGGAAAATTCTCGATAATCAGATTATCAGAAATAGAATAGATAGCTCATAGAAGAAGAATTGAATAATGAGATCCTATCATAGAATCCAATATAAGAATTCGCGAATCATTCTATTTTCATAGATGATATTATTATCATATATCTTTGAGAAAGAAGAATAATCTTTTCAAATATATCTTCGCGAAATTTTATACGAATCCTTCAAATCAGCTTAAAAGAATTCATTAAAATAGAAATCGAAAATATGAATATCCTTCATATATATATAAATATAATTCCGGCAAATTCTTTATTTAGATTAATTTATATTTCTAAATAATTCGTAATATTGAAAGCCTTTTTAGACGCGAACTTATAAGAAAAAATGACGAAATCTATTTTCGAAATTACCAATCAAAATTCGTATCCGCTATTTGGAAGATATATAGGCGAGAGAATTAATATATCAGAAGATCAAATCGGGTAACGCCCTCGGATTGGCGCCGCAGGCCATGGCCCTGGCTTTGCCATGGAACGGATGCCAATGCCGCCGACCCTGCATCATTGGATCTTCATTTCTCCAAGGGATTCCCCCGGACCCCCTTCCAAGACCACTCCAAATTCCCATGGATTTTTGAAACGAATCCCAGCGGCACGGAATGACCCCGGAAGAATCCCAGAAATCATGATTACGGACCGGTTTGAAAATAGCCTCCAAAATCCATATGGGCCTGAGCACCTTTTTTTTGGAGGTCGGGAGGGCTTCGGAAGACGTCTCCCAATGATCTTGCCCGACGATCATCAATATCATTGGGATTCTATGCCGCCGATTTAGGGTTATCAGGCTGCAGCCATTATATTTTCTTTCGTATTTTATGATGACTTCTAGATATCTTCAAGAAACGTCGAATTAAAAATGATCATATAGCTATTGGTCAAAATCGCATGCCCTAAGTGCACGTTCCTATGTTGTCTGCTCCAGAGGGTCTAGATCGCATATTTCATCCAGAAGATGAGGAATGCTAGTTTCCATAATAATATAGGGTGAGTATATGCCAAATACTTTATTTCGTTTGGAACGAATATGAAATAGGTATAGAATAGATATAGAATAGATATCCAATTCAATATCAATTTTCAAATATTGCATTCGATGGTCTAGAACGGAATTCGGAGATTTATTCAATCAAGAGGATCGCTGGCCCTTGTTCCAGATCTTTCATATTAAACGGCAGCCATATCTAACCCAAACCCATAGTTCTGAGCCCAGAACACGGGTTTAGGCCAGATAGAGTCAGATTTACTACAAAATACCCGAAAATTAAATCATCTAGCCCAACTTCGTTGCTCGCCCCTGGGAGCAGCCCCTTAAATATGAATAATAAAGAAATAGATAATCGAAGAGATAGATGATAATTTATAATATATATATAGATTAATGTATAGATATAAAATCGAGAAAAAATAGATCAAAATCCAAGATGATAGAAGATCTTTAATTGAATAATCTGGCCAAGCCCCCGCAAAAATATCAATATATTAATATATTGTGAATATCATTTTGTAAGTGAAAATCCATTTTTTAAATAAAGATTTTATCGCTAATCTGATATTTGAATTTGATTGCAACCGCCAAGATTCCAGGACCTTTGTTGCATTCTAATGGCTGCTGTGCACGATCATGCGCCCTCGACGCCACTCGCTGAGGCTCTCTACTGATGCCTGCGTCATGGATCATCATGCTTACCACTGTCAATCCCTGTACACATAGGTTGTATTCGGGTATTGCTGCTCTGCAGCTGGTGACGAAACTACCGCAATCTGTGGTCATGTAAAAAAATGTTGTTCTTGTAACCCCCACCCATCCTGCATGTGGTCGATACAAGCGGCAGACGCCATCATCTCCTCCAGCTGCCAAGCAGTGCTCAGACCAACCCACGGACTTGATGTAGCTGCCTTCGTCAAGCTCGGTCACCAGCACAAAATCCTGCGAAACACGGGCAACGTGCACCGTACTAAGCAACGTGTGCGGCCCCATCCAGCCGCTGGCGATGTATCATGTTTCAAACTGTTCGAATGCGAAGCTGCGACTGAAGCTAAACCTTCCCGGGACACGACCGCAGCATGTAAAAGCGAAACAACTGCATTGACTGGTGTTCAAACTGCCTTGCTTAGAAACTGCCAACATTCCTTTTGCCAACACTATCGCAAGCCTGTTTCTCGATGTGGTCTCATACTTCTGATATCATTTTTTAGATGGACATGGGAAGAATTTTGAGGTTTGGAGAAGTCTTGGACCAATGTGAAAGGTCTGAAAGTAGGCGTCACTAGGGGTGGTCACTGGGCTTATTCCCTATAGCTTTCACTTCCACGAACAGCCTCCTGCTTCGAGCCTTTCCAAAATCATGGTGCTTCATGCAATCTAGCTTCCATCCCAAGAGATCTCTAGGAGAGGTTGCTAAACAATCTGTGCCGTGACTGACTCCTGACGTGTGACCCTCTTACAGCTTGCCTAAACGTTTCCCACCAACTACTTCGAGATGGCGTTCGCGAGACTTTCACGCAACTTTCTGGCAAAACCAAAAGAGACTCCGCAACTTATGATGCTGAAGTTGGGGCCTCAGAGAGTGTGATGGGAGCGGATTCATAACGTAACAACCCTGACAGCGTTATTGGAGATGACTGATTTATGCTTCGTGTCGTTGAACTCGCGCTAGTATGCATTGGTAGCAGCAAAGTAAATCTTTACAACACATTAACGACGCCGGCACCTTGCACATTCGACTCTGCAACCACCCCACCACCACCATCCCGCGGGGCATGAAATTTCTGCTGTCCTTAGTGACGTCATAGACCCGCACCATACGGTCGTAGCTGCCGGTGGCCAAGAAGCCGTTTTCGGACTCGGACTCACTTTCGGACCAGGCCACGGCAGTGATGACATCTGACGCGTCACTCAGCTCCGTGACCAGTACGAAATCCTCGGCGGCCGACGTATCTGCTTGTCTGATACTAAGGGCATGAGAACCTCGTATAGGCATGTGAGGATGTAACTTACATCTACATCTACGTACTGGAGCAATATGCTCACAAGTTCCCGGAAGTCAGCTCCGGGGCCGGGCGTCCGGGCTGTAAATTCTAACACGGCGGTCAGAGCCTCCCACTGCGAGACGATTCCTGACAGCGTCATTCACACTTCGTGGGCAGTTGCTGGGTGGTCTGCAAGCCTGGGTCAGGCAAACTGATGGTCAAGAGTTTCTTAGATGCTTTGGACTCAGGCAGCGGGATCTGTTTTCAATATGACATGGCTATCTCCCAGGCCTGGACCAAGCCAAACACCACACTGTGTCCTTCGCTTCTGTCAACACCCTGACCAGCAGAAAATCCTTCAGGCGCTTCTTCAGCCAGATACATGTGACTGAAGGAATAATCCGTCCCGTGAGTGATCCAGAAAACCCTAAATGAAGCACAACATCGCATTTATGCCACAATCACTTTGCTTGAGCTTCAGCGTCTTGGCCTGCGTACTTAATTGACGACCGAGCAAATGCAACGCGCTGAGCTGAGCACATGGTCCTTGGTGTCATAGACTCTCACCTTCTGGTCATGCCCGCCGGCAGCCAAGAAGTCCGGGGACCAATCAATGCATCTTATGCATGCTGTGGCTTCGATCAGCGCTTTCTGCAATGTCAGGTCCTCCTGATTCATAGCGGGTGAGGACTCAGCCTTCGGAGATTTGCTTTAGCTTTAGCTTTGCTCTGTGCATGATCACTGACATTAAATGACAATCAAAGATCCAAATTCATGCAGTCCTTGGCGTGACTGAAGACTCGAACACAACCGTCTGTACCGCCAGCAGCCAACAGCTTTCCCCACCAGGCCACGCAGGTGACTTCGCTCGTTGCCCGCAATTCCTTCGTCAAATGCCAGTCCTGAAAGGCTCACGTGCAGCGCATCGCCCGCTGAAGGCAAGTGTACATGTGATCGTGTGATCTTCCTTCCTGCAGGCTTCATGCAGAAGCGAAATAGCAATTCATGCTGCTCAGGCATACAAAGACCCTGCTACAAACCAATGCCTGTCAATCACTTCAATCTGCCAGGATAACAGTTGCGTCAACCGCTTCAGAACTTGAACGCAGCTGCTGGTGCTTCGACGGATCTCTGTCTGCCTGTCCTGCGAACCATCATAGATTTGCACCATCCCATCCTTGCTAGCAACGGCCAGGTGCCGTCCTGACAACACCGCTGCTATTGTACCATGAGCACACAAGCAAGCGCTAAACATGTGTGCTGGATGCAGAAACAATTTACTGTTCCAACGTTGGCAAAGATCGAGCCAGCTAGGCGACAGGAGTTTCGATGAGTTGTGTTCTCTCTCTCAACCATCACATCTTGAAACGGGAACGCCTTGCCCCACCCGCGTCCATCCTAGCATGGCCTGCGGTCTATGTAGATACATGCAATTGGAGCAGAAGTATATGGTCCAAGTGCAAAGTGAGCATATCCTTTTGATGAAAGCAACCATGCAACAGACATGATGCAGCATCCACGACAAGAATTTGCATAATCGCTGGCCGCGTCCTGACCATGCAAGGGACCTGATGCCTTCTGATCTGATCACCACAACCAGGCGATAGTCCTGCAGAACTGAGTCCAAAAGCATCGCCCGTTAGGAGGATGGCGACCCTGACCCCCGCGATCCGTGTGACAGTCGGTACTTTTTCACTTTCTACGGTGATGCGAGAGTTCACAAGCGTCGACAGTTACGAGGATGGCGACCCCGCCCCTCACGATCCCTGTGACAGTCGACGCTATTGAATTTCCAAGAGGATCCGCGAGTCGATCCAAAAAGGCCGACATGGCGACCCTGACCCCCGCGATCCTTGTGACTGTCGACAAGTTTGAATTTTCAAACAGATCCGAGAGTCCAAAGGCGTCGCCAGTTAATTAGGAGGATGGCGACCCTGACCCCCGCGATCCGTGTGACAGTCGATACTTTTTCAATTTCTAAGGTGATCCGAGAGTTCAACAGTGTCAACAGTTACGAGGATGGCGACCCTGACACCCAAGATCCCTGTGACGGAATCTCCACGAAGGTTTGAGAGCCCAAAAACGTCGACAGTTACGAGGATGGCGACCCTGCCTTCCGCGATCCATGTATCTGTCGACATTTTTGAGTTTAGAACTCATCCGAGAGTCGAACAACGTCGACAGGTACGAGGATGGCGACCGTGACCCCCGCGATCCCTGTGACAGTTGACACTTTTAGTATCTTCGAGTCCAAAAATGATGACAGTTACAAGGAAACGAGAGCGGGGGTCGAGCCAAACCTTGGGAAAAAAAAACGCCGCCGAAGGCCAAACTTTACTTAAACACCAATTCCCTATCCTCCCCAAACTAACATGGAATTGCCATGTAGGCCCCCCTTTGAAAATACATAAAAACGGTACTTGCTCGGTATCAGGAGTTCCATGTTAGCCTGGGGAAGTATACTTCTCTCTATAGCTTTAAACCAGGTCAGCATAGACAAGGCCATGCCATTGCGCGAATAGCTTAAAATACTGCCCAGTGTGGATTGATTCGCATCTTCGTACGCTTCTCATATTACAAGCCAAAAGTTGCGCAAACTGCATCCAATCTCCAGAAACACCTCAACTGGTCGGCGCTGAAAACACTGGCAGGCGTTGGACCATCGCAATTTGCACGCAGGAAACACGAACCAAAACGGAAAAAAAACACGTGTGACAAAAACACGTGATTTTTCGTGCGAACGCTGCCAGGCGACGCTGAAACGGTCTGTGCCCATCCAGTGACTGCCAACAATTCAGCTCAAAGTTAGGCCAGCAAAGTGCCTGCATTGAAATTTCGCTGCGAATGTGGTCAAAACATCGAATAGGATGGCAAAACGTTATTTCTTGCTAAATCTTGCCAAAAATTTGCTTGCTCAGAAGCTGCCCAAAAAAATGAGCCGGGGGGTTGGGCCCGCATTTGCAAAACATCTAGTAAGATGAGAACATGTCGTTTTTTGCTGAGCCTTGCTAGGTTTTGCTTCGGAATAAAGGAGTGGAGGGGTTGCGGGGGCAGTTGCTAATTTAATCTCTTGTTGGAATATTAGGTGCGCAGAACAAGAACTCCCGATGTGGAAAAGCGCCCGTCACTGGTCTTCCCGTACAACTCCTGCCGTCGACCTTTGAATCCCAGACCTCTATGGCACCGAACCCTACACATATCAAATCTATAATGACGTGCCGTTAATAAGGGCCTAACAACACACGTAAACGTAACAATCCTATATTCTAGATTCTGGGCCATTAAAGTGGGGAGTCTAGAAGTATTTGTGAATAGGTTCCTCATATTTGTGTGGTCTCTTGTGATCTTAGTTAGGGCCTTCAGCCAAAATGACACGTTGAATTCGGGCTTAGACTCATGTAGACATCCTGGAAATGAAGTTGTTTAAG
>CAJNIZ010046022.1:0-29549 GCA_905231905.1 Symbiodinium pilosum | reverse complement strand
GGTTATATAGGGATAATGGAGAAGTACGTGGAAGCTACTATTGTATGTTGGGGGTATACAGGGGTGACATAGGGATAAGTGACAATAACATGGAAACTGCTGTTCAGGGTTAATTATCATAGCTGGATAACCGCCTAAGGCTCTCAGCCGCCTGAGGGAACCGCGAGTAGGGTTATTAAAAGCCTGCATACAAGTAGCTACCAAGTCCCACGAACCTCCAAGTATGCCAAGCACCACCTTGCCCCCGCTCACCCTTCAAACACTGTGGCTGAGCCAGGCACGGTTTATCATGTAGTCCTGGACCTGAGATTTAGGGCAGGGCAAACAGCATGGGGTTGATAACCGCCCCCGCCGAAACGAGCTGCCTGGGAAACCATATGAGCTATAGTCTAAACCCCTAGTATCGCCTCAATAGCCCCTATAGTAGTCCCCTATATAGCACCCTCATCTAATTTAGACTATGGCTCATATGGGTCTTTGGGGGCATGTTCAATTATTTCGGGCGGTAGGGGCCCGGAGCGCTGGGTAATTCATGGGTGTTTCAAGAAAGTGGTGTTTAGAACGAGGATTCGAGTATTTCGGAGGATATGTGACAGGGCCCCTAGTTGTTGGAAATTACCATGTAGCCTGTATCTTCTGAAGCAATTGACTAGCTGGGTGGAAGCAGGCGTGCCACTCTTTGTGCTGTTTCGGCATTTCGGTCACTGCGCGTCCATTCTCTCGAGTGCGACATTTGGTCATTTGGTAGTTTCCCCAAATAGGGGGAACCCAATAAAGACCCCAAATATACTATAATGTACAAATAGGGGGGAACCTCATAAAGACCCCAAAATACTGTGATATACGAGAGACCCAAGAAGGCACCCACCACCCAAAGTTCGTGAAACCCTCATCCCTACTCTGACTTTTAAAAGCACTTCAGGGGGATCAACTGCTTCATAAACTCCCATCACTGTAATAGGGGTTTAGGGTTTAGGGTTTATCCTAATATTAAGGCCGTAAAACGGAGGGGGTTTATTAATCAGGGGTCTACATTACAGTATCCCGGTAGAACACATCCTGTTCTGCAGATTTTGCGTGGGCAGAATGCCAAAGTCGCACCATAGATGCGTAGCTCCAAGGACTTATCATCACATAGGCCGCCAACCCAACACACGCTACCAACCTTAACTACTAATCCCCGCGAAGCCCCCCACTCCCCCTGATGACAAACAAACACGATAGTAACATCAGACAAGAGGTCGTGATAAGAGGGGGCGAGCGGGGAGTTTTGTTACTGTATTTAAGGGAACGTATAGTAGCAGTTGGGCTTAAATCGAGACGTGAGATCTCAACGGGTTTAGGGTGTAGGGTCTGCGTTGGGTAATGGGAGGATTTTGGTAACCCTTACTCTCAGGACTCCCAAGTTAGGTCTCTAGTAACATCATGTGAGAACCCAATTTAAGGGGTACGGGTGACACAAAATCCTCGCATTATAGCCCAAAAAAGCCATCACCCCTAAACCCTAAACCTTCAACTCGAAAACATCTTCAACCATCTGGACACTTATTCAACCCTATAGAACACTGTAGAACCCCATAGAGCCCTATAGAACCCCACAAAACCCTATGTAACCCCAAACTGATGTAACGGGGACCCATATAGCTCCAGGATTCCAAATAACCCGAACTACGTATCATTTGTCGTAATTTGCCCATATAGACAATTTAAGATAGTATGGTCCTTAGTATAGGGACCCCCAAACTGGTACCCCCAATTTTGGGAACCGCCCTTGTAAACTCAAGAGCAAACGGTAGGAATAGTTGATAGACTTAGGGTCGCAGGCTCAGCCAGTATCAGCTGCGGTGCGTCGCGCAGCTTGTCTTCGGAGATGGGAACTACCGTGCTGCACGTAGCCGCAAAGTTGTCGTTCAGATCTCCACAGTCCTTGGATCAAGAAGTTCAAAGCAGCGCAGCTTGAGAGATTAAGGAGTTGGTAACAGCATGTTTCTGAGGCCCTATACTACACCACGCCCTACCCCCCTCCCAAAACGAGGCCTAAACAAGCACCAATTCGCCTTATTTAGGCTCATCTGTTCTCAGGACGGGGAGTGCATGGGGGTGAAATACCCAATGATTAGGGACCTTTCAATTCGGGCAATAGTAACTGTAGTGCAGGATGATGATTGGGTACTTTGACCCTGAGAGCCTAGGAACCTAAGATCCACTGGAGGGGCGCTTGGGTCTTTGAACGACGAGGACCTCACGAGCCTGGGCTCACCCGTGTACCCATTTACCTAGGGGCTCCTACATAGTTACGTGGGTTGGTGTGGTTTTGGTAAGGAAGAAAAAAAATCTGTACTACCCAAAGGCAACTACATAGGAGGGTCTGGGTACCACAGCACTCTGACATCGCAACTAAACTCAAGCTCACAAGTTCAAAACACTTCGCATAGGCATAGATCCGGCCAGTAAGGCCGACATGAACAAATAACTCTCCATCATGAAGCAGTGGTAGGTGTCAGTTACAAAGATTACATGCCCATGATGTTCTGGGCCGCCCTAATACCCTTTGTCCCGGAGTGGTGTTTGCAGCTGTAGTCACTGTCCCATCGCACCCCAGAACCCTAAACCAAAGGGAGTGTTTGTGACATGTCCAAACGGTGGGCATTATTCGCACTGGCGTTGCCTTAGTCTGTGCGCGCGGCACGGCCCCTATGAATCCTTTCACTTACTTACCTAAGCTAGCCCGGCTAGCCCCTCCTTGGAGATTGCGCAGCTTTCTCAGTACCTCCACCGGGGGGGATCTCTGAGTATGACAAGCGGTCAGAATTAACCCCCTGCTTGCGCTGGCTTGAATGCGCCGGCCCATGGAGACTCAGGTGGTGAAAGTTTTGTGCGTATGTGGGGCCAAATGGCCCTCACTGAGTCACTTAGTCGTTCTGGCCAGGGTGCTGGTGTGGTTTGAGGCCGGGAACACCCTGGCCAACCTACACAAACCTACGCACACACACATGCGCTTGCCCCAAACCTTGTGCGATACAGACCTCAGAAATAGCGGCAACAGGCTGTACATGATAGCAACAAGAACAGGTCTGGGTATGGGTACTCATCATAGTAACGCCAAAAGCGCAATATCCCCCAGTTCAGGAAAATACCCTACATGATGCCAGGATCCCTAATATCATCTAGAGTATTTTCCGGAAGTAAGGGATTTTGGGCTTCCTAGGAAACTCTCTTCCACAAACCCTTACGCATCCAGGACTCCTGAAACCCCTAGACCCTCTATCCTAGAAACGTAGTGATGAAGGGCAACTTGTAATGATAGAAACAGTAGTAAGAATAATTGAAGCAACAATATCAAAGATATAGAAACATAATGACAGTTGTACTAATGATTACAATAGTAGAAGCAAGAATACTACTATATTAATATACCAATAACGATATCCTACATCCCCGTGCCGCACCTTTTAGGACGTCCCTGTTTTCCTGATCCAACTGCTGCGGGGCCTCAGCTGCGAAGCCTGGCATAAGGCCCACGCCATAGCGGATGTTGTACCTGCAGAAGGGATTGGGGCTTAGGATCTAGGGTTGATCGTTTGGGATTTGGCTACTGCCCCCACTGTCTTGTAAGGGCATAATACACAGGGATTTACATATCCTACATACTATGACTACTAAAACTGTTGCTCAGGGGGGCAATCTCAAAGGCATGGACCCGCATTCGCTTGGGTTCTCTTAAGCTGCCTCCTCATTGGGTAACATGATGAAGTACATTGACCCTAAACCCTGTATATCCCTTGTCGGGATGTGATACAATTTCATTGAGGTGCGCAGCAATGACCCAGAAACAGAAGGTTATCTGGAGTCCATTTGGGCAGGCCTGTAATGAGTATGCTCGTAGTGGGGGCTACAGAATCGGAAATCAGAACCTTTTGTTCAAATGCCCATGTAAGGTTCTCCAAGTAATGGTACCTAACCCTAGGAACCCGAGGGATCTCAGCGTATGGAAGTTGCTTGAAATTGTGGATTGCATTTTTGTGGCTCCGTATAATTACCTCCCTCTAATATTCCCCCTGAGGATACATAAGCCCTAAACCTTAACCGAAGTATCTAGACAGTATGGAGCTGCGCCACAACTGATGTCCAGGTAACGGCCTTCCTATAAAATCCCCTTATTAAACCCCCGCCCCTTGTAAAATATTCCCAATATGTGTACTGTAAGTATATTTGTACTTAATATCAGGCTGGGGCAGGGGCTTAGGGATAAACAAACTTGTCTTTTTCGAAACAAGGGCCCTGCACCTATATCCCTAATGGGAACCCTGTAGGAGGTCTAACTAAGCGATTTATACGTTCTTTCCGCAGGGGCCCTTTGAACGGACAACACTGCATTGGAAGCTCCCTTTGTTTCGGGGACCCCCTCTGGCACTGACCCACAGACCAAAAGGCCCCGCATAGCCCAATGTCGATACTATTTATGGACCTTGGGGCCAAATACAGGTATTGCTGAGTATCATTAAGAATTAGACGGACAGCTCCAAAGCAAGGATTCACCAAAGGCTGCCTAGCTGATCATATGCGGCTCCTGCTTCAGGCCACCCGTACTTGGCGCTATCAGGATCTTAAGCATGACCACCCTTGAACCTTCAGGAGGTTTAGACAGCTCTTGAATCCCAAGCCTATCCCACGGCCAGCGAAAATTGCCAGGTATTGTCCAAAAGCCACTACGGAAATCAAGTCCTGAAAGCAACACCTCATGTACAGTGCTAGATGCGACAAGAAAAGGGTTGGAATGGCCAAGGTGCTGAATGCGAGCATCATCCAAGCCGCCCCTCTTGGAGAAGTACCTCATCCAACTGGTGGACAGCCCGCTCCAAACTTGAGGACACTGGGTTTCTACTTGTTGGTGAGGGTCAGAGCAGAATAGCAATACGACCTAAAGAAAGCCTAGGCCGGACTCCGAACAGCTTCTGCAACAAAAGGTGCGGGCGGAGCTTCTTGGGAGCAAAAACTCCTTGCGGCTGGCACCACAAGCCGTGTTGCATGCTGCATCGCTACCATGTTCAGGCTCTGGTGACAATCAACCTTGCAGTGAGCCTTCGAAGCACAAAGTTGTATGCCTGGATAATGGAGCGGGTGTACTGCCTCATGACTCCCCCAAGGGCCGATGTAGCTATCTGGTATATACTTGGGACTTACAGTAGGTATATGCGAATTTCTTTGGGCCCTAAGTATATACAATATACCTACATGGACCCTTCGGGCTCCATTACGGATACTGACGCTGCATGGCACGATGTCTCCCTAACCCAAGCCAGCCCGTGACTACAGCAAATACCGGTGCAAGTATGACCCAGCAAATGCTGACTGTAAAAATGTGGGTGGCCTGAGAAGTGACAAGCCTCAGGAAACTCCCAGAAATCCTAATTGTAGCTTCCATTCTCTTTTCCATTATCCCTATAAAGCCCCAATATGTACCCGAATATAATATAGTAGTTTCCATGTTGTTTGCCATTATCCATAGCCAAGCGGCTCCTTCGTCAGCAGCTGATCCCTGAGAACGACAACGAGTGACTTTGAATAGTTCGCGTTCTTGTCATGTGATCTGTAGTCTAAACTCCTTAAAGGGGGTTACGTAGGGGACTATTTAGGGGACTACCATACTGGCTAGTAAGAGGGATACTAGGAGTTTAGATTATGGCTCATGTGTTGAAGGCATTCAGCGTACCCAGCGCGAAAAGCACATTCCAGCACGACAAGACACGTCTGGCCGGATGTCATTGAAATTTTGCAATGCTGAACCTACCCAAAAATATTGGCTTTGCCAGGGTTCTTGGGTAAGGGGTCTTAAGATAACATCCCAGAAGGAACTACGTAGGAGCTCCCGGGTGATTACAGAACGTCCGGAGCCATTGAGCAGCTTCCCTCTAAACAAAGCCATTTGCAACTCAGACTTGGCCAATGAGTTGATAAGAGTCTAGGGTTTTAGGTTCAGGGTGCCGCCAAACCAGCACCAGGCCACAATGACCCCTGATAGCCCCTCATCCCGAGGCGGAGGTTTGAGATCTTTGGGCGAGCATCAATTTGCACAAGGTTTAGGGTTTAGGGCATAGGTGTTCCGAAAACTACTTGGGCATTTCTCAACAAAGAGTCTGCTCAGGACCCCGGGACATGAATTAGTTCATTAGTTGCACGAACCTGCCAAGGTCCTAAAGCCAGAACATCCAACATACCTCTGAGATCTTTCAAGGTATAATCCTTCATGTAGAGGTATTGGGCCATTGGGTATAACATGCGTCGCTGGTCTCGTCACCCTAACCCCTGAACGCAGCGTTCTAAACACTCAACCGTGTGGTCGGGCATGGATCCGTGCAAAGCCCCACTTCTCCCGAGAAAAAGAGGCTCACACGCATTGCTCAGGGGGCTCCCTCAACCCCCCCATCTTGATTTGAGGCAAGAGAACGTTAATCAAGTACATGGTGGCAACCTTGGAGGCGGAAGTATAGAGAGGGGTGGTTAGGGAATCCCTTGTTTACTATCCCAGCTGGAAATTATGACTCCCGCTACGAGTAACTACTAGATCCTCCAAAGCTGGAAGTAAATCCGAGGACCTGAAGCCACACATGCTTAAATCATCAATTTAGAGAACGCGTCCTTAGCGCTTCGTTTCAGCAAAGAGCAATGCTCTCCCCCCTGGCTGTCTGTGCTGCCTCCTGATAAGTGAGAAACACTTTACCCTTGTGCAAGTGCCACGGGAGTTCTGAATCCGTAGACCATACCTACAATTACTAGCACCCGAACTATCACTCTTCCTGTTCAACTTGATTAACAGCCGAGGATCTGCTGTCGGGGGTTGACAAACCGAGAGCTTGGATGGCAGCCATTGCAGTTGGATTCAAAGGTACGCTTGCCTTAGCATTGAGCATCAGAACTCCATTTATGGCTGCTATTGCCCGTAGAGCCCAACACCCCACCCCACACTAAGCAATTACCTTCCATCAGATACGAGGTCTCGGACCCCCAAACCCCAAACGCTAAAGGTATTTTCCTCAATTAAGATATTTTGGGGCCATTGGGCCATCGGGTAAGGAGTCGGGTGTGCGGCTTGAAGTCTGGAGTAAGGGATTGAAGGTCTACCCCAAGGGCCCAAGGGATCCTACGGGCTCCTATGTCGTGCCTTTTGCGGTTTGACAGGGCTTTTGGGTAAGGGATGATCGTATACAACCCAAAACGAGCTTCATAGGAGGGTCTGAGTAGGCTTGAGGCGTTGGAGTTGGGAGGGCGGGAGTCTGCAGAGCAAAGCCATAACCAATAATTAGATAGTCTTATATAATTCCCCGTGAACTGGAAGTTCAACTTCAATTTCGAGCAAAGGTCCCCAGACTGTCGAACAAGACAGAGAAGCAAGATCCTCCAAGTACCTTCTATTTTGACAGAACTTCTCACTATCAGACCACCTCTAGCCCTGACTAAACGTACTTGGAGAGACGAAGACGACAGCTGCAACTTTGGAGTCTGTCGCTTTGTAGAACAGTTTTGCACCGGCCAAATTGCCCTAAGGGTCCAAGTACCTAAAAATCACATATTTACCAAAAACCTGAACAATAATTACTATTTTCCCAAAGCCCCAGTACCTAATTATTGGGCACATGGACCCGTTGGGTTGGATGTCTGAAAAGACGCAGACGCCCAAAATCGCCCAACGGTAGATACAAAGAAATTCTGGTGGATGCATGCAAGTCGCCCTGCTTGTACCACTTTTCCTAAGATCGAGGGACCGGCTTCAAACTGTTAGGTACTTCCGAGCTGAGGGGCTTCGCTCCATTTCTGGAAATTGAACTCAAACGCTTGGAGACTGGAGAACAGATTGCTTAATAGCAATACTTAGGTGTGATTAGTAACCATGGTAACAATAGTGATATAATAAAAGCAATACATGGTGAATCTAACATTTCGAGCGCCATCCCGAACGATACAACCTTGGGTATGGTTGCCTCGCTGCCAGGATCGATGACATGTTTACCTGGGTTTAGGGTTCTGGTCTCTGCTGCAGAGGGTTGAAGGTTTAGGGCATTGCCAAGTGTCTACTTTCAG
Source organism: Symbiodinium pilosum (assembly GCA_905231905.1). Taxonomy (NCBI): domain Eukaryota; class Dinophyceae; order Suessiales; family Symbiodiniaceae; genus Symbiodinium; species Symbiodinium pilosum. Next base: position 21,470 of record CAJNIZ010046022.1, on the reverse strand, counting down.
AATCTCTGGTGACGCCGTCCGTCTCCTGACTTGCTTGCAGGCTTACACGCAAAGAAAACAAACCGAAGAAAGAACAGCTTAGAGAGCTTGCACCAACGTGATCTAGTTAAAGTCTCTCTGTAATCCGTATATGACTAGACAACCCATGATCAAACGAGAATGGCAATCTATCACTGACAAGCTATGCTTCAAACCATGGCCCAAACCCTAAACCCTCTAACCCTAATCAAGGGATCACTGTAAAACAAGTAGGAACTTAACCAACAGGTCGGAAACAACATGATAATCAATGTATAATCCGCAAATAACCCATAGACTTATGTATAGGTGAGTAAGGCTTACTCATTTTCAGGAAACTCCAAATAACCACATCGTAAACCCTATGCCTCCTGTGTGTGCAAACATATCCTGATACATCCTACCTAATGCTATATGTCCCTATGAACTTTCCTGTTACCCTCTGGTCCTTTCCACCTCTTCTGCTGGCAACGGTGGCAGTCGCAAGTCTTTTGCGACCTTGCTGCCAAGCTAACGAAGGGTTTAGGGTTCAGTCCTGCACCCACCAATTAACAGTCTACAATGTCATATGTAGCGTTATGTATATATATATGTATATCTAATGCTATTATAGATATTCAACTGTTGATGAGCGAGTGCAGAGGTTTGGAGTTGGAAGTATATTACGAAACAGTGTTATGGAAAATAGGAACAACTAGAGATTATATATATATATATATAGGACATTCGCTGGTCGAACCTGGGCCTCCCAACATTTAGGAGAACGCAACTACACAAGCAAAGGACCCAAGGTTGCAACTAGATCCTTCTGCCCCTTCCCTTTTCCAGGGTACGTGTTCCGCATTTGTAAAAGCCCAAAACCCATGTGATCCCTAAACCTTACTTATACCCTGAACCGGAAAATGGGCCTTCAACAACAGGAGGGATTTGCGGTCCTAAAAGCAACACATGTTTTAAGGTTCAGGGCGCAGGGCTTAAGTTTTAAGATCTTGTGCACCCGCTAAGATCATCTTGTGCCCCGAGCCTCCAAATAGACCAGGGTTTAGGGTTTATAGGGTCTAGATTCTACGGTTTAGCGTTTAAGGTTTATAACCCTAAACCCTAATGGGTACAATCTCTAGAGCCTAGCGCCCAATGTAGGCGCATTTATAAACTTAAAGCCCAAGGGAAAGCTATTGGAGCAAAGCCGACAACTTCGTTTGTTTTACCATATAGGTTGTAGTCCCCCTGAAGTAGATACACTACAGGGTTTAGGATTCAGGGTGTAAAGCTTAGGATTTAGGGCTTCAAGGTTCCCCAGTAACCCCTTTAAAAAAAGGGTGCCCTTTTTCAGAATATTCAGCTTTAAAAAAAGACCCCAAACTAAAGAGGGGAAAAGGGTACTACTGGGGTACCTAGGTTATTTTTGCTTCATAAATGAGGCCCATACCCTCCCTGGGTATCCAAGTGCCGTAAGGCCTATAGACATTAGCTACATTGGGCTATCTGGATCCTTAGGGTCCCTAATAGAAATGAGGAATGATGGGGGTTCCTTGTATTAAGGATCCTTTTACCCCGAAACACTAAAATCCTCAAAACCATCAACCCTAAAACCCCAAACCCTGCAACCCTAATCCCAGTACCTTCATGGAATTCTATAGCGATGATTTCGAAAACCCCCTTTTGCTCCTATGCTTAGACATGGACCTTCTGCCATCTGGACGTACTACAGGGGCCTAAAAAATTACCAATACCATTTTGAGGTCCGTTTGAGGTTCCATAGACCATAATTATACAAGGAATATGGAACCACGATATTGGTAAGTATTTAGGCCAGTATAGGAATTAAACTGGAGCTAAACAGCTGCCAGCACCTGTAAACAACTTCCATGCAATACACATTTCGAGTCCACTGACTTCTCTGCGGCTAAAAACCTTGTGGCAATGGAACCCTCACCCCTAAACCCTAAACCCTAAACCCTGACCCCTGAACCCTAAACCCTAAACCCTAAACCCTCACCCCTGAACCCTAAACCTTAAACCCTACAAATGCCAAAGTGGGTTATGGGAGCCAGGGCTCTGCCCCTCATTTCGGGACGTTTCCAAAGGTTTGTTTTGCTCAATCTTGAGGGCTGTGTGGCGGACATAAGGGGGATCCCTTTTGAGACATAGATGTACGCTTGAAATGCAGCACCCTGCTGTTGCGCAACTTTTTTTTTTGAGTTAGGCGAGCCTAGCATGGCTGAGGAGCAGCAGGACGAGGAAAGGAGGAGGAGTGGGAGGAACAGGAGAAGAAAGGAAAGCGGTCCAACAGAAGACACAATTCAAACAGCATCCCACAATAACGCTCATGGGGCGTGCATGCATTTTGCAACACCCAGCAACTGCCACTGAAGCTGCTAGCTTGCCCATGACCTCGTGCATTTGAACTTCATGTAGCTCGATATAAGGGAACCCCAAAGCGGGGTAGGGAACATGTCTTCAGGGATTTCCCAACATGCCCAGGCGCCGGATTCCCATCAGGGTACTCCGGGTTCACCGCTGCCCGTGCCGCCAGCGGCGCCACCAGCGGCGCTGCCAGCACCAGTAGAGCCAATAACATGCTGTTGGAGCTGCCACGGTCACCAGAAGCCTGATCAAGCAGGGATGTTTCAAATGCTATCTTGGTGTCTTGGCCTCGCCCCTCGCCTAGTCATGACGCTCAAATATGCGTACCGCGAAGCAACTCCCCCTAAGCCCTAAGACCTCAGGCAATGGCCATCCTGCAAAGGTGATCTCTGAGTTTCGAAAGGCTTGATGCGCCACACGGTTTGGGGCTTAAGGTTTTCCGGGTTGAGGGTCTTTGTTCTTCTTGAGTGATGGAACGTTTCCAAGTGATTTTTTCGTAGGGATTAAACAGGCGCACTTGCAGGGATCCAATCCTTTGCTTCCTACGAGGCCTTTTAGGCTTTCTTTCGTCTGTCCCCGCCCAAGCTATCAGTGGTCAAGACCCTTCCAGTCAAAGGTGGGCGGCCGTACCAAATCTTCTTGCATTGCTTATGCTCCTTTGAATCAAGACTCCTCCGTTCGTCCTGACTAGAGCCACGTACTTAGACCCATCCCTAGGGCTCCCAGTTGTCTAAATGGAGGTTACTGGGCTATGTAACTATAGGGTATATAGAACCCAGAACCCGTTGCTTGGGTAACTGGAGCCCTGGGGTATGATTCCATCTCAGAAATCGACATCCCTGAGGCCCCACCCGCTCCCCAATCCTTGAGGGTCCATGTAGGTATACGGTATACACTTAGGGCCCCAAAAGGATTCCCATTTTGCTACTTCAAGACCCAAGAATATATACCAAATAGTATATACCATATAGCTACCCTTTTTTTGCAGCAGGCTTGCAACTCTCCACGCCTGGCATATAGCTACTAAACCCTAAATCCTAAACCCTAAATTCTAAACCCTAAACCCCTTACAGACATGGACCCTTGAGGAATGAGAACTGAAGGAGCCAGGCCTTGCCAGAGGCACCCAGATCAGCGCAGCTGCTACCTTCGCAGGCGCCAGCCGGTGGATGCCTTGTACTTCTGTATCTAGGTTGGTCCCTAAATCCCACTGAAAAAAATAGTATATATGGTCCTCTATTAAAACCATTAGGGAAAATATTCAATATCCGGAGGGCCTACCCAGTGTATTGAAAGTCCGAGGGCCAAGGACCCCCAAAAGAAGTATTTTAGGCACCAAAACACATTTAGAGTATACTATTGGGGACCTACAAAGCCATTCGTGTACTTGGGCTCAGCCCTCATAGGGTACCGAAATGGTAGGTTCCTGGGATGCAGGTAACGTTTAGGCATTTGGGCCAAGGGCAGTAACTCATGGTGTAGGCAACTGGGCTTTTAAGGCGTCGTGAAAAAGTGTTTTGGGCCGAAGCACGTTTGAATCACGCAGGTAGGTTCTTGGTGGTCATGCTCGTTTAGATTTCTAGAGCACACTCAAAATCTTCGTGGCTTGTCCAGTTCGCAGCCATCCTCGGCACTGGGAATTCGCGCGCCTATGGGCATCACTGACATGGACCCCGAGTAGCGCCTTTTTCACAGGACAGTAGTCTACGTGGGCCCCTGTGCAAAGGATTGGTCTTGATTGCTCTTCATTTCGTCCTCGAAGCCTCAGAAGAAAACCTTACTAATTATCAGCTTGCTGATGGTTTGTATGGAGTAAGGGAGTATAATCCCTCTCTAGTCTCCATATAAGTATGTTCCCCTGGTCCATACTGACCCCAGGAAGTCAGAAGATGCTGCCGAAGAGCTTCAGGATCCGTGCAGCGGGAAGCTGCCCGAAAGGTAACCAGGCCATCTGAATCTGAGAAAGACTTCAAAGGCATGCAATAGAAAAAGAAGTAATAGGAATAGTAATGGTAATCGTGAGTAGTAGTGGTGAATAGCGACAGGAATAGTAATCATGTCAATAGCAATAAGGGTATTGATAGCAATGCTAAGATTCATAACGACACTACTGATCATATTGGCGCAGGATTACTTCGGGCTCCCACGGCTCTCTCTCTCACATCGTCGTTAATACAGGTAAGATTCAGGGCTGTCAGTGTGACTAACTGATTCAAGTTGCGAGTTTGTGGGGATACTCGAGCTTGCAATGGGCTTAGATAAGTCGTTTACATACCAGAGGGACATTTCTGGAGGCTCAAAACTAAGGTTGGTTTTGTCTGCCGCTACAATAGGGGTTCAATGTTTTCGATGCACATGCAGCTGCTCATTCGCTGTTTATGGAAAACTGTTCGACCTTGCAAGGCCAACAGCTTCAGTACTATGTTTGTCCTGGCTCTGAAAGTCCGCGACTGCTCGGAGACACTACTACTTGTTCCAGGAACCTTGTGTTGCTGAATAGCGACCTAGATAGCCTGTAGAGGATTAAACGTAGATCGGCAAGTGCTGCTTGACACCGACGGAGAACAACCATATCTACATGCTTCTTACAATACCCAACAGGATGACACAATTTTACTTCAGGGCTTAATGGCCGCTAGTTGAAATGACTATGTTCAAGGTTTAGGGTTGTGTTTGCATAGGCTGGCGCGTCTGAATGATTTTCTGCCAGCCCAAACGAGGTTTACTGAGGATCCAAGGTCACTCTGGGATTCTTTTGACGAGGCTATGGCATCCCTCAGCCAACAAAGCTGATTTCATTGGATGCGTATCTGCGAAAACAACTGTCTTCACTGGAGCGATTGCTGGGTTGTGGGGCCCAATATGACACGTCCTTTTATGATGAGATCTGATGGTCTTCTTCCTGCTGCAGCAAACCCACCTACGCAAGCTGATCACTACTGCTGCGAGGAGCAGGGGTTGGACAAACCACTGCGGAAATTGTAAGCAGAGCCATGAAACCCTGAGACCTTCTGGCAGGAAAGCTGCCTTGGGTGTCTTGGGCTCATATTAGAAAAGCTTGTGCCAGTTGACACGGCTGCAACTCAATCTCAAAGCTTGGATCCAGGGCTTTGAACAAAAACATGGAGAGATCTGAACAAAACAACAAAGGCTCAAAGTTGACCTGTGCTTACCGAAAATTAGCAAGGAAAAGGGCATCTGTTACATGAGAGTCGTATAGGGATTATCTTCCCTCATTCCCTACTGACCACCAGTGATTTCAAAACTATCCCTAAATCCTAAACCTGTCAACCAGAAATCTGTAAACTGGTAATCCTTGAATCCTCAAACGAGATCTAGGGGCTGCTCTCAAACAGTGCCCCTTTTGCTAACTTCCTGAAATCAAATACAGTACAGAATACTGCTAAAGACCCGTAGTTCCATAGATTAGCCTTCATTAGACCCAACAACTAACCCTGATTGTCTAGGGAGGAGAGTATAAAGGGGATTGCAGGGAACCCGTGGATTGTCTCTAGACCCTATACCCCACCTGCGCTCCAAGTGCCGCAGCAAGCGCCAGCAGAAGGCACCCTCCTGCGCGTCGCGCCTGGCAGAATGGCTGCTGAACCCCCCCTAACCCTACAGGAGTCATCTACAGCGGTCATATACAGGGGCGATGTACGGGTTATATGGGAGTTATATGGTAATAGGGATACTTATAAAGGTTGCATAGGGGTCTTTGAGGATGTGCAGGGGTTTAGGGTGCTATATTGGAGAATCAGATAGACAAAAAAACATAATGAAATGGACACTGAAGCAAAATGGGTTCCCTAATAAGGGTCCAGTATACGGTATAATGTTTATATACCTTGGGCGTCTTATATACTAGTATGGTTCTTCAGGCAGAAGCAATGGTAGTCGCACAAATAACCTTCATAGTCCATAGTAGTAGTCATAGTGATAGGAGGGTCCCTATCCTGAAGATTGGCGTTACCACAGTCCCCCGGCTTACTGGTTCTTAGTAAGGAATACGGGAGTATGTATGAGAATTATGTAGGAAATGCATTCGCTTATTCCCTACTAAACCCTAAACCATAGAAGCCTTCTAAACCCTCCTAAGCCCGCCTAGGCCCTCCTAAACCCTAAACCCTCCTAAACGAAAAAGGCACGAAACCTGCTCTTGGCAAAGGTATCCCTGAAGCTGAAAGTATGGCCTCACGAGTTTTGAGACATCCACATTGGGCGCCAGCTTCCAAGAAGCTCAATACCCCTTAATCAAGGAATACGTCTTCAATCCTACCTAGCAGGGATCCTAATAGACTTGAATGTAGGCTCCGTCAATGAAATATATTCTGCTCCTCCCTGAACATGTGTAGATGTGTCTAAATGCATCGAAGAATCTCATTTAAGGTGTACATTCGGCAACTGCAGTAAAATCTGAACCCTGAACCCTAGACGACCCTAAACCCCTACACACCTGAACACCTACACCCAAAACATGCTCAAACCCTATATCCTAAGCCCTAAGCCCGAAACCCTAAACCCCTTGCACACCACTAAACCCCGTAAACCCTAAACCCCCAAACCGCAGCCCTCTGTTGCTAAGTCCGCCACCATGAGGGCCGCCTCCTGTCGCAGTGGCCTCGGGCCTCAGGCCTCGAGATGAGAGCAGTATAGGAGCTCAATGGGTTTAGGGTTCAGGGTTTAGGGTTGAGGGCTGAGGATTGAGGGTTTAGGCTGAGGATTTAAGGGTTTAGGGCTGAGGATTTAGGGTTAAGGGTTCAGGGCTGAAGATTTAGGGTTCAGGGTTTAGGGCAAAGGATTGAGGGTTAAGGGTTTAGGACTGAGGATTGAGGGTTAAGGGCTTAGGGCTGAGGATTCAGGGGGCAGGGTTTAGGGTTTAAGGTTGGAACTCCCTAAAGGGGATAATATAGGGGAGCATTATAGGGGCTATTAAGGGGATACTGGAAGTTTAGACTCTAGCTCACGTGGGTTTAGGGTTGGGGTTTAGGTTTTAGGGTTACGGAATTAGGTGGGAGGGTTTTGGCTTAAGATTGAGGGTTTGATTCTAGGGGTTAGGTTAAAGGGGAACCCAAAACAACTAATTGGGATTAAAAGGGGATTATGAAAGTCCTTCTTCTGGATTCTATGGGAAAGCAAACGGAAAATGAAACGGCAACTGGGCCTTACAAGAGCCTCTGGGTATGGGCATTTCTAAGAACTTGCGGGTTCTTGCTCGGTGGTCCTCGCACTAAGTACAATATTTTGAATGATAAGGGGGACCTCGTTTTTAGAAAAAGGCTGTGTAGGGATTGTGTCGGGATCTTCTCAGGCTTATGTAAGCGCGAAATGGGGGCCTTCCCCGAATTAGGGATACCCTTTTGGGGGCCCCCATACAAAGGACTATAATATTTGGGGATCTATATTTGGGGCAAAACTGACATTTAGGGGCTCTACAAGGATTATATAGCAGAGCATAGAACACGTTTTTGCTCCTGCTGCCACAGCTCAAACCCCACATGTGCACACGCAGTTGAGAGAACCATGTCTAGAAGAAGTCTAAAACCTCAGCTGATGGGCTGCCGGTGCATGTACTCGCACCATGTGGCTATGGTCCGAAGACACGGGCGCTCACCTCCCCGTAGAAGATGAAAACATGCGCTTGTCAGGCATGTCAGAACAAGGTGAAGAAATGTCAGGCCGCCTAAGCATTGGAAGACAACATGAATATTATGCGCTTCTACACTCAGCGAATTTGTTGGTAACAACGGGTACCCTAGGTACCCTGGCAAAGGGGGAGACCGAAAGGAACCAACACACCGGAACTAATTCAGGAATAGACTCCAAAAGCCCCCAACATCCCCGCATAGCCCTATACGCCCTATGTATCCCTATATCTACTCCGTATGATACTAAAACACGTAACACATCATTTGAGGTATATCACCCTAAACCCTTGTGAGCATGGACTTGGAAAGCTTCTGGCACAAAACCCCAAGCCCTGAGCCCTAAGCCCAAACCTCAAACCTAAACCCTAAACCTAGGCCCCTAATGCAGCCCAACCCCCAAGGCTAAAAACCTAGTTGAGACCAATCCCCAAACCTTATAGTCCCCCTTAAGTAGATAGAATATGGCTTTGGGTATATTATACTAAGATCCCCATATATTCCATATTCTATCTACTTAAGGGGGGACTATAACCCAAGCCCTATAGAAACCCGGAGCGCGAGGCCTCCACCACTCACAGCTGCAAGGAAGCTTTGCTGTTTGGCAGGTCAAAGGCTGCGAGAAGTTCCCAATCATGGAGACCCGAAAGGCCCAAGGTCCTCTAGTTAACGGATATACCCTAAATCATACTAGGGATCCTAGTCTCATTTAGGGTATACCCCCTAATTAATGGATGTCGGGCTTTCTAGGAATGGAGAACACAATGGAAAACATAATGGGAACTGGTATCGCGCAGGAGTTATACAAGGGTGTGTAGCCCAACAATTGAGAATCACATAGAAACTGGATGCTGGGTTTTGATTTAAAGCTAACAAATGGGGGTTCCGGTGGTGACTTCGGGTATACCCCGAAAATTAAGAAAGGTTGGCCGTCTGGATTCCCCGACAGCTTCTAGGCTTTAACTTACTGGTGGTTAGTAGGGAAAAAGCGAATACATGTAGGAATTGTGTGAGGATGTGTGAGGATTATATTCCCTTATTCCCTACTAAGCATCAGCAAGTTCAAGTTTTGGGTGGACCTACCCCTCGACGCATCGCAACCTGCCACCCATGTAGGCTCCGCCTAGTCAAGAATATTTTAGGCTACTTCACCCTTATTAGGGCGTAGGGTTCAGGTGTAGGCTTCGACTTTTATTAGTGTTCAGTTTGGGTCTTTCCCCTTACAGTACCCGCCTTCATAGGTGTAACTATTAAAGAACTATAAGACCTCCCATTACATGTTGTGGGAACAGGTATTCTAAGGGAGAATAAGCTAAGGTGCAGGGCCTTGTTTTGCAGATGCTCAACGATTTGTGTAGATGCACGCGCATGGTTCCCAAACATGCTGTTGAAGTGATCAGCTGCCAGGCAGGCAGGTTGGTATGAAACTATTGCCATGCAAATTCTAAACGCGTGCGAGATGCCAAGCGACCCCAACACTTCTCCCCCAACACCTGACCCAGGGAGCCCAATATACGTTATGTACTGAAGGAATACATGTTGAACCATCTTAGGGATCTTAATGTCTTAATATCATTTCGGGTACATTCCTCAATTCAAGGATATTGGGCTCCCTGGGCACCTTTTATCCCAGCTGCCTCACCCAACTACCGAGTCTTGAAGGTCCTGTTAAGTTGTATTTAGATGGAGTATGCGAGTTAAGCAAAAATGCACTATCTTCTCAAACGATGACAGAACATGTGGGCCATTGTCTAAACTCCTAGTATCCCCTTTATTGAGCCGTATACGGGTCCTCTACAGAATCCTCATATAACCCCCCTTTAAGGAGTTCAGGCTATAGAGCATATGTTTAAGCTGTGCCCGCAGCTTGCGCATCACAGCTGTGCAGCTTCCTGCAAATGACACGCGCTTATCAGATCCCCTCGTTCACAGCTTGCTTCACCTTCTGACCTGTTGAGGTAGGTAGAGCACGACCCAGCATCCCACACACATCCAATCTTGAGCAATGTAGCCCTACAACTCTGAAGAGCCCTAAGTAATTATACACTGTTTAATTATGGACTTGAGGGGCCAATTAAAGCCCCATCAACAGGCTAGGACCTCAAAGCCTGGGCTCGACTGTAAGTCAAATTCTACTCTGCCGCAGGCAGACTAACATGCAATCTAGATAGCCTCTTTTCAATTGGACAGAAGTCTATGTTGCCCAACCCGCTTGAAGTTCCGCGTTCGCTTGGAGGAGGGTAGCACCCAAGCTGGCTTGAAACACCACGGTGCAGCAAGCCTGCTGGCACCACATGGAGCTTTTGAAAACCAGGGGTCCTCTTCTTGGAGGTCCCTATACTTACTAAGGATTATTATGCTATCTTGGGGTCCAACTGAAGTTCAGCGTGTTACTTGCACATATTTTCTCTCCGCCACGACCAGCACCACTATTGAACACTCTGCGTCTCGCAGTTTCCGAAATCCAAAGTGGCCGAATGCATACAATGACCCGTCTTATCCTGGCAGACCCTAGGGCTCCAGTTACCTAAATAATGGGAACTGGGTTCTATATATACCGTATAGTTACACAGCCCAGTAACCTACTATTTAGGTAGCTGGGAGCCCTCGGGAAACCCGGCAAATTAGGCTGCAGGCTCCATGAGATCGCCTCTGTTGGAGCCTCAGCTGAAAGATTGCCCAAAAGCTTCTAAGCCCTGAGGCTCAAACAGTGCTTCAGGATGTGGGTTGTAGTCTAAACTCCTTAAAGGGGGTTATATAGGGAATATATAAGGGACCACTCTTGGGCTTATTAAGGGGGATACCAGGAGTTTAGACAATGGCTCCTGTGGGTCTAGGGCGTGGCAGTTCTGGTGCTGGTGACAGGACTAGCAGGTGCAACAGTGAAAGCAGAGTTGGATAACGAGCACTGAGGAGAGACAGAAGTAAGTAGTCTGGGAGCAATGGTAGCAGAAGTAGTACTGAAAGTAGCATCTTGCAATCTTCATGAGGATTGCCATTGTGTAGCCAAGGGCTTTCTAAACTGGTACCCTCAATAATGCAGTGCGCGTGGATTTTGTTTCAGCTGAACCCTACACCGGAATTTTTCTCCGGCAAGAAAATACATTGGAGATCTTCATGCGTGCTCAAGAATATTAGGCAGACAGTTTGGTCTTGTTGGTAGAGGTTATCAGTCTCTGACAGGGGGCTCAACCGTCCGTCATTCCTTTGCCTTGCAGCAGCATTAGCAAGCATCGTGGTGGCAGTGACTGTGGCCGTGGGCGGTGGGCTGGTGCTAGCGCTCGCGGTGGCGGTGGCAGCGCTGGTGGTCGTGGTGGTGCAGGTGGCAGTGCACTCTTGCGAATGGTTGCGCTGCTTCCTTTCCTGTCTTCCTTCTACTGCAAGTACTGCAAATACTGCTGGCTGCGACACTGAGACGTCTTGTTCTTCCTAGCCATACACGGCTTTGCCTGCTGTTGCTGGCTGCTGCTTCTACAGCCCAAATTTCTGCCCAAAACCCAAGTCATCATCACCACCACGAACACCATACCCCTCCATTCCTTGTGCAAATGCTTGTGCGCTTCTGCCATCGCTGGCATGGCTGGTAGCCCTTCTATCATGATGACTTCTAGCTTTAGAAGTAGAAGCTGCAGTCTGTCAACCCAAGCAATTCCTACCTGCCTAGGGGAAGAAGGGGTTGCGGCGAAATAAAGACTGCAGAAGATAACTGCGCCATTGCATCAAGCTGCAAAAAAAATTACCCCAAGCTGCTGGGCTCACTCCAATCCCTGAACCCACACACCCCAAGACGCCAAAGCCAACTGGCAAAGACTCCACCACCAAGCTCAGAACCAAAGACACCCACACAAAAAAACCTGAAACGTGGAATTCTGCTGTTGAGACCCGCGACTTGCCGGCAGCAGGCCCCAGTCGCGACATTCATCTTGGAGGTGTTTCACCTCATTGGCTGGGTTGGCCCCTAAAACCCTTTGAAAAATATTAATATATAGGGTCCCCTATTAAAGCAATTAGGGAATATGTTAAATATCCAAGGGGCCTACCCAGTTGGTTATGTAACGAGCTTCAACTGTCAAATGGGATTTCAGGGCTATGGGGTTTAGGATTCAGGGATTGTATAGGGTTGGGGGGTAACGTAGCCTACGATAGCTATAGAAATGCAGAGAAAGGATCTTTCCAGTTCCCAAAATTAGGGGTGTATAGGGGTATAATGTGGGGTTACATAGGGATAATGGAAAAGAAAATGGAAGCTGCTATTAGGGATTCAGGGTTTAGGGTAGTTCCCAAAATTACTGTAGTGTCCCAGTTAGGTGCCCCTAAATATTATGCGCCGTAGTATAATCCATAACCAAAAGGGCCCATAACATCAGATCCCCCATATATGCCTGCACCAGTACAAATACTCACACCCTTCTGGAACCTGCTGTTAAGAGTGGGGGGTTTGCACAAGGCACATTCCACCGACATTGCGATCCCAGGGAAGCACTAGACATTGGCAAAAGAACAAGTTCAACTTCAATGTTCTGATAAAAACAGAAACACGGGAAATAAACCAGACTATCTTTTTCTGCAGCTTTGGACAACTCACCTCCAAAATTCAACAACAAGAAAATCGTCTGCCAGAGCTCCTGACAGTATCCTGCATGTGCAGGTACTTATATACTCGGAATATGCCGTTACATTGAACAGATTTGGGGGGACCGACCCGCGTGATGCAGTTTTTCCATATGAGCTATAGGCTGAACTCCTAGTATCCCCCTTAGAAACCCCAAGAATACTCCCTTATATATTCCCCCAGATAGGCCCTTGAAGGAGTTTAGACTATCACTCATATAAAAGTACGCGCTCGCTCAGACTGGGACTGGGGATAAGCCGGGCCGATTAGATGAGGGCGTGGACGGTTAAACACTCAGGGTTTAGGGGTTTAGGGTTTAGGGGTTTAGGGTGATAGCATCTTTTCCAAGGGTTGTTTTAGATTACCCCCTGAAAGGCGTTGCCCGAAGAACAAAAAATAAAAAGGAAAGACAAAACCTAACTCACAGCTGTCAAAAAAGCAGGTTTCTTCCAACCATCAGCACCTATGTGTACGTGCATTCGGACTGTTTTGAGAAATGCCAGCGCCGTGCCCCCTCGTAATAAATAGCTCCACTAGAATTCCATCATATACTGGGGGGAGTATTTATGATTAGGGGGTGGGGAAGCCCCAAGCCCTAAGCCCCTAAGTATTGTTGAGGGAAATAGATGGGATTCGTGGTCCTGTTTGGGCTTAGGGCTGAGGGATGGTCAGGAAAATGCCCAAATAAAACGCAACACTTGCTGCTGGCCGTTTTGGGTTTAGGGTTTAGGGTTGACTTCGAAAGAAGTCCCTGGCTGAGGTCCTCAAAGGTGTTTTCAGCCCAATACTGGTTAGCAACCCCCGCATCTAATAAGAGGAATGTAGCACAACATAAGGATCCTGTCACTGTCACTATCATATGACTGCGATAAGATCCTATTTTGGGGAAGGGGTCACCGAAATCACACATCGTAAAACCTCACATCCAACCCGGTTCCTTGTCATTCTCCTTGATTGTCCATTTGATCCTCCAGTCTTGTTAACATCAGTCTGGCTGTCTTGCTGGAATTGCCCAGACCCCCTAAAGGATCAAACAAATGGACCCCCCAAAAATGGCTCCATTACTTCATTGGGGAACCTATAGGGGATTATTAAGGGGTTCCATGTTTTGGATCCTTTAGGGGGTTTGGGTCTGGGAGTCCCACGGGAAGCTCTGCCCAAAGCGTGGCTGCCTGCAAGGGGGATCATAGGAACTTAGGATGCTGCGGGGCTTTGGGGCTTGTGTATAATATACGATCATATTCTAGAATATACTACAATATATTAGATGATATACTACAGTATACTATTATATACAAAAATATACAACAATATATAGTAAGATCTTTGTCGGGGAAGTATAGGCTTGAGAGGGTTCAAGGCTGTCGGACTACTTTAGGGGCCTGTGTAGTACGTGGCACTTAGGACCCCTGGTAAGGGTTCACCCTTAGGTACCTATAATTATGAGTATAGGGGAATCTCAAAAGTCCCAAGGAGTCTAGTAAGATCTGTAGGGTGGTTCATGGCAGTGGAAACGAGCGTCTGAAGTTGAACGTGCCTTGCCTGGGAAAAGGGGGCGGATGCGGCATACTTTGGCGGCATTTTGGCCAGAACCCAGGTTTCAGGTCGCAACAGGGAAGGGAACGACTCCCTTCACGTTGATACTTAGTAGTACACCCCACCCCTCATTAAAGTACTCCCCATAAGCTACTTCATATGCTGGGGAGCATACTTAATTTTAGGGCGCGTGGGGGCGCTTCATATTAGTGAGAAGGGATTACTGAAGTCAGTTTAACCATCCCAAGGTATACAATCTTCCAACAACCGCGCCACACGTGCAGGCATTGCTTGCATACTGTAAGTGTGCTAATGTTTCCTCTGTAACGGGCTGAGGCTAATACACATCCCATTTCCTGCAGTATGTCAACAGGCACACTATCACAGATTTTTTGAAACAAGTGTACAAGACCGGTGCACACGGAACAAGAAGAACTTGTGAGTGCAAAGACATCTTCCGTGCTTGAACCAGCCCTGAAAAGCTCCAATGCAGGCTTTGAGGATCCCACTCAAGGATGGTCTTCATTAATCCCATCCCCGGGAAAATGACATCCCCCAATCCGCCCAGTAAGAAAATACCCTCCCCAGTACGGTGATTAACAATCACTCGAAGAACCGCATACTTATGTGCATCACTCATGCAAAAAAGAAGACCGTTGAACAGCAACGAGAATTTGCCAGGTACATCCAAGCATACACGGAAACCAAGGAGCACCAGGTTACACCCCAAACCCAAGCTTGAAACTTAAGTAGCCTGCTCTCTACCTTCCCTGCTACCCTGGACGAATACATCTTCAAGTGGCTGCCAGGATTACAGGAATCAGAAATCCTATGGCTCCCAGCTACCTAAATAGTAGGTTACTGGGCTGTATAACTACAGGGTATATAAAACCCAGTTCCCAGAAGCTGGAGCACTAGGGAATTGGTAGCCATTTTCAATCAACTTGTAGGACTCATCTTATCAGGGAGTACAACAGGACTGTAAGCCCTAAACCCTGAGCATGCCGCCTTGAGCCTCTCACGGAGCTCCTTCTCATCCTTCCACGCAACTCTACCGATTAGGCTTAGGGTATACTTGCAAGCCGAATTACCTACATGTTTGCAGGTCATGCCAATCAATTAGGGGGTAGTTACAACTGAAGTGCGGGCATTTGGGGCTACAAATGGTTTATGTGAAGATTTGTCGCAGGTCAACAGGGTAAGATGTTGTTCGGGCTGAGTCCCCATACAGTACCAGCCGCTAACCAGCACGATACGAAGCCCTCATCTACACAAAGTTTCAAAGATGCCTTTAGAGTACAATTTACATGATCCTGGTGGCCTGTCGTTTTAAGCTGCCAGGAACGAACAGGCTACGGATTCCCTGTTGACTACCAAAAGTTATCTGAGCTCGGTACAGTACTCGAGGACTCGTGTTTGAGCTTGTAGCTCAGATCGGCCATCTAGGCTTCAGGAATTCCAGCACTCAGAACTTAGGCGTCAAGTCTATGGCTGAGAAATGGGGATCGCGTGCGCGTCATTGGCGAGTCATAGAGTCAAGTTGATGGATGAACATATCCGTCGCAAGCACTGATTTTCAGGGTGTGAGGTTGTGAAATATCGATTCCCTGAAACGGTCGCGCGAGTTGGAAGGCAAAGCGGGTGGAACAAAACCACTCGGAGAAGTCTGCGCTGCACAGGACCGTGGCCTCTTAGGTCCCCCTAAGAGTCCAAGCAGCCAAAAATCCAAGGTGAGGTGCCAAAAACAAGTGAGATTGTACTGTAGCATTGGGGGCTGGAGACCTTGCCATTCGGGAACTTGGACGCTTTAGGTCACGACACTTTAGGAAGCTGATGAAGATCTCCCCTAAACCCTACACCCTTAACCTCAGTAGCCCCAACACTTTTGACTCATCTGTAGATTTTACGATTTGAGGTATATGGGAGTTTCTCGAAATTAGGAGTACCACGCTTTGGGGTCCCAATAAGGAGGATTATAGTACTCTGGGGTCTAGAAAGGGGTCCCTCTATTTTGAGAAAATACCATATTGGTCTAGGGTATAGGGCAGAACAGACACTAATAGTAGGTGCTCAGCGCAGCTGCAGGGATCATTGTCATTGACAGACACCGTCAAATATGCTCCCATATTATGTTGGTCCGGATTGCGAGATGTGGTAGTCGATCCGAATTCGGTTCCCGAACTGGCCATTACGGGGAGATTTTATTCTCAAGAAACATGTTCCCCCACATTTTCCCTTGTAGACTTACAGGGGCCTTCAATACCTTCCCCAAAGGACCTTCTGATCAACTCCCATATGCCAGCATCAACATGTCAAGCTCTTGCAAGGGCTGCCATCTTAAACATGTCCCCGAAGGGTCTGTAGTAACTATATGGTATATACTTGGGCCTGAAAGAAGGTATGTGGGAACCTCTGTGGCCCTGCCATATACCTACATGGACTCTTTGGGCTCTTACTTGGGTTTTCTTGATTCCCGGGCCCCTAAGCCATAAACGCCGAACTCCCTAATCCTCAATCCAGCACACAAACCCCTACAGCCTCACTTCCATATCATGAATGGTAAGCCCAAACCTCTTAACTCTAAGTTTCACTCCCCAGATCCTGACCCAAACCTCTATGTAGATGTAAAACCTACACTCGAAACGCCGAAATCCTAAAGCTGAAGCCCTTTTCCATACCCCCAAACCCTACCCCGAACCCTAAACCCTAACTCTAAACTCAAAGTCCAGAAAAGAAAAAATAACCGCGTTCCCAAAGTTTCTTAAGCACCAGATGGCCTCTTTTCGCCCTCCTGGGTCATCTCGCGAGACGTGCATCGCCTGCCATCTCAAAACCTCTCATAGGTTCGCCTATCCCCCTCTATACTACCCCCCCCCCCGGGTTCTCCCTTAATTAAGGTTATGTAAACTAATTAGTATAGAGGGGGGTAGTAGGGAAACCCATGAAACCTTGCGTTTAAGAATAGGATCCCTCAAACCGAAATCCTAAGCCCCAAGCACTTCGCAAGAATAGGGCTCGGGACTTAGGATTTGGGGTTGTTAGTCCCCGCTCAATATGAGCAAGCTATGCAAGCCACAGTCTGTATAGGAACTCAAGAAAACCCTGAACCACGGAAAACACGACATGGCCGCCACGTTTGGCCTTTGAGGCGGGATTCCAAGCCCCCCTCAAACAGCTTTAGCAATCCCTGAAAGATACACTTACAAGCAGAACACTTAATTAACTGACCTGCTTACCGCCCAGGTTTAGGTGAATGGTTGCGTTCCAATTTGGTCACAGATTTTGAGGCTTACCCATGTAGCCTTTTCCAGGCGCGTTTCGGGACATCTTCAACACTGCGTGCAGCTGACTTTCGCAAGAGGAGTATCATTTCGTGAAGCTCCTCCAGCCCACAACCGCACACAGGAAGTTTTCCTGGCAACCCCTTGAATATGGCCAATCTTCTAGTGCACAATCATTATAGCTACAATGGTCAGCAACCCTGCAGGCGCGGTCCACAATCAAAGCCATGGTGAAAGATTCCCACAATGACAAAAAGGCACCTTGCTCCACGACAGGACCAGTTTCAATGTTCCCAGAGGGTCCAAGTACCCAATATTTAGGTACTAGGGATTTGGCTAATAGTAATTCTAGTACAGGTTTCGGGTAAGTATATGATTATTAGGTTCTTGGACCCTTAGGGGTTCACCACACAGGGGTCGCCTAGTCAGTTCAAGTGGAATAAAACATCTTTCATGGCCCTTCCTATCCCATCACTGGTCCGCTAATATGGCTTGTTCAAGTTGTCTATGATTGTCACAGCGGGTACTGTAAGGTTGAAGAGCGCTAGGCCCTTCAAAGCACACTGCAACCAAGCCTTCAATCCCAAACTCTGAGCACAATTCCTCAATCCCGCTTGCTCCACCGCCCAAAAAATTCTACAATCCCAGGAGCACAAAGCCTTTAAACCCATCCCCTTCATGCCCAGGAAACCTCCATCTCTCGGTAGAGCTCAGGCAAGCCCATGGCCTCAGACAGGGGTTTAGGAGTTGGGAATGAGGGTTGACACACATGGGATCCAAGGCTTACACCCCTGCATCTGTCAGCCTTTCGGATGAATCGAGACTGCTGCAAACGCGGGTTCCCTTCCATGAAAACTGCCAGCACAGCATGACAGGTCTCTTTATCAGATCTAACACGGCGCCAGCCCTGACCCAGCTTGGACCGTAAAGGCTGTGCCCGCATAACAGTAGTACTAACATAACCAATAGCAATAGCAATCCTGGCCCTAAGGCTACAAATAGCCCACTGTAGGTCATAGTTATACAGTTTAGGGCCCACAGTAGGTATTAGTTCAGGACATGGAGCCCAAGGGTAGCCACAAGCACACTAAGGTCGAAAGGGTTTAGGTTTGTACTGACAACATCTGACCTCAGGGATGAATAAGCGAATGATGGCAAGCCAGGGCCGCGCTACCCCAGAACCATTCTTATAGCATATATATATATATACATATGTATATATATATGTATAACAAAGCATAGAGTATATTAGAGTATATATCATACTATCTTAGAATATATATATATATTATGGTATATTAAAGCATATATTATAGCATATTATAGTATACTATAGAGTATAATTTTTAGTACAGTATAATCCTGCGTCTCGCAGCAGGTGGGGCTTTGCACTTTAGGATTCTTGGCCTTCAAGGGAAGCCTAGTTCTGGGCCCAGAATGTCCTGCCAGTTGAGTCCTAGTCTCCTTGGTGTAGGGACCTGTTACAGAAAAGCGATACATAAACCCCAAACTAACCTACACATTTTTGGTCCATACAGTCCTCTAGGATCACTCCCTCACACTGATTTTCCCTAACCAGCCCTATGTCGGGTAGATTCCTAGGGCCCCCCTATATAGAACGATCGTTAGGACTCAGAAGGACCCTTGGATCTTGGAGGTAATTATGAAGAGCCCCAGGAATTTCTTAGAGGGCGTGCGCTGTTCGGGTCCCTTGAAGGTCTACCCGACCAATCCTGAACGAGTTCAGAATTTGTACGTAAATCGAGACCTTGGTTTAGGCTCAGGCTCATTCCCATACACTAGCAGTCCCTCACTCTTTATCATAAGCCCAAAGGGCCCCCGTAAATGCATGAAATACACGCACATCCCAACGGCGTGCCCAAGCATGGACCCTTGAGGACCCTTAAGAGTAGCCATCAAGCCCTTCTTCGCAGACTGTCACTGTACGTATGTGGGCGTTTACGCCTTCCTCCTAAAAGCACTAGCACCAAGCCTAAGCCCGCCACTTCTAGCTCTTCGTGCCGCAGGGCGACGCGGATGGCTGACTGGCGTGTAGCACGGGGGTTTCCCAAAATTAGGGGTACTTTTGAGCGTCCCTGTTGATTACCTGTCCAGTGACGCTGACAACGCAGGAGACGGGGGCTTGCGCCATGCCAATGGGGATAAAAAGGGCGTTCTGTGTACATTGGGTAAAAGCACGCGTACCAAACTGACCTTTGCAAGCTTCTATGGCAACTATGAAGCTACTCATGAACTCTGCCGGAAACGTTCCACAGAAGCCAAATGAAGTACCTATTGGCTGGAGGGCTTTGGAAGAACAAACCTTTTCCAGGTGCACCCAGAAATTGCACTTGTCTTTCAGAGCCGTCGCCCATACTTTGGATCATTTCGTTTACTAGGAGCGCACTCTGGGGGTATGTAGTATGACCGGCGAGCCTGCGGCTCTAAATCCCCAACTCTAAGCCCTGGCTGGTTTCAGAACATGACTAAAGTAGCCCATTCCAGTACAAGTTCTGCAAGAGTACTGCCAGCGAAGCCCTACCCTAAAACTTTACATGCTGCAGCTGTTTTCCGTCTCTCCAGTACCCCATTCGAAACTATGCCCTCAACCCTTAAGCCTTCTAAAGAAAATTGCAGAAAACGGTCTAGGTGCTATGCGTGGAAGCGCCAATTTGCAAAAGATGCATCCATACCCCTCGTGCTCCACCCCTGCCCTACGAGTTTTAAATTGTATCCCAGTTTCGTCCCTGACAGCGACACAGAAAAGACAGAGAGAGAGAGAGAGAGAGAGAGAGAAAGAGAGAGACAGAGACAAAGAGAGAGAGAGAGAGCGAGACAGACAGAGAGAGAGAGAGAGAGAGAGAGAGGGATGAGAGATATGCATTGTCTCATAGGTAATACATAACTTTAGGGTGTGGATCATGTCAGAACAATTGATTGCTGAGTACGTAATCCCCTTCAGAAAAGGACCGGTGAAGTAACACCAGGAAACCCATATCCAAACTACAAGTAGTTATACGCGATCCCTCACAAGGAACAAAAACCCTGCAAACACATACATATCTATGTACTTGCATATATGACCAGTTTTCACTCACCGTTCCATCTTCTTTTGCGTTCAATTCTTCACTATAAAGGATCCCCGCATGGACCTGGAGTATGTAACCCAAGGCCCCGATACACCCAAATAGGACCCCGAAGCACTAAATTCTGAACTTGATAGCTTGATATATCCCAACTGAGGATTGCAGAACTCCTGCATCATTCTATATGCCTCATTACGCCCTACTTACAATATGTTTGGGATCCGAACTCATGCAGGTTTCCCTCCATCCACCGAATTAATCCATAACGTGACCTGAAGGTTATCTACGGGCACAATTTAGGATTCCTAATGCCACCCTAAACCTTAAACCCTATAAACCCTGAGTATCTAGTGCATGGACCCTCTGGGCAGGGATGGTTTCTTTTCACGAGCTGACGGCTCCACTGGATCAACCCCAAACCTCTAAACCATAAATCCTACACGCTAAACCCGAAGCCCTAAACCCTGGGCTCTAAACCTCAAACCCGAAACTCTTTCTTCCCCTAAGGGTCCAAGGACCCAAATAATAGGGCTTTAGGGCCCAAATACCATTAATGTTCTGGTATTGGGGCCTTGAAACCCTATTATTTGGGTCCTTGGACCCTCAGGGTTCTTTCTGGCTCATGACTCCGGCGGATCACGGTTTCGTTCCGGCACCGTGCAGTCGAGGCAAAGGCGGCTGGGGCGCGCGGCATCAAGCCTTGCTTCTCCCGATAAGGTTAGAGTTCCCCTTAAGTACCCTAAGGGTCCAAGTACCCAGTCTTTAGGTACTTGGGATTTGGGTAATAGGAATTATAGTACAGATTGTGAGTAAGTATATGATTACTACGTACTTGGATGCTTAGGGGTAGCTAGAATATGGCTTTTCGTATATTTCACTAAGATCCCCATACACACCATATTTTATGTACTTAAGGGGGACTAGA
>CAJNIZ010046021.1:30389-42029 GCA_905231905.1 Symbiodinium pilosum | reverse complement strand
AACGCGGGTTTAGGGTTTAGGGTTGAGGGTTTTTCAGTGGGTTTGAAGTTTTTAGAGTTTAGAGCCTGCCTGTTCGTATACGCCAGGCTTGGGAGGCTTTGGCCTTTGCTTCCTCAAAGATCCAGGTAGGCATTCATCATGGGTTTAGCTTTTCAATGGCCATTCTGACATCTGGCCTATGGCGTAGAAGGTCCACGATGGTTGGGTGCTTGGACCTTTGGAGGTTCCATATTACTGGTGCTAGTAGGGAATGAGGGATTATAATCCCTACATAATCCTTCCCTAGTCCCAATACTCTAAGCCCCAAAGGCCCAGAGTATATTCCCTTATTCCCTACTGACTCCCAGTAAGGTTACAGTGGGGCAGTCCAAGGCTCCTTGTGCATGGGGGTTGTGATCGTGCTGGGTTTGAAAGGCCCTCCCAGCCCGATTTAGAGTTTAGGGTTCCCTTATTCCTCAAAACCTAGTAGAAGAACTTTAACAACCTTTTTGGGCTTCCTTGTTTGGTCTCTATAATCAAGTTAGAACTTTTGTAGCCCTGGTTATTGGGGAAGAGAGAATATGCTTCGCCGAGGCCCTTTCAATGATGCCCATTTCATCAGCGCTGAGGGCGGATTGGATTGAGTGAAAGGGTCACCTCCCTAAACCCTAAAGTCTTAATCCCCAAATCTAAAGCCTAAACCCAATGGGGGAGCTCAGGACATCAAGGTCATTGAGCCATGGGCAAGTATGTTCCATAGATCTGAAAATTATGAGGCATATGATTTAGGCCCTTGGGCTCTGGAGCCCAAATTTGTGTGTGTGTGGGGGTCCCAAAATGGTCATTTTGACCAATAATTTAGGGTTCGGGGCTTAGGGTGGATGATTTCGACTATGGAGGCGCCGCAGATACCTGAAGGATTCCGAAAAGCCGTTCGTTGCAGGCGACGGACCCGAAACTCATGGACGCCCACTACTACCTTCGGTACCTTTGGATTTCGAAGCTGCCCCTTTTATGAGGATGGGATTTACTATAGTGGAAAGGCTTTTTTTGGGAAACTAGCATATGGGTAGGGTTATAGGTGCTCCATGAGACTCTAGTTTATGATTCCAGCAAGGACAAACTACCATTTATGGATCAGGGCACAGCCTTGCATGACCTTAAGTATGCAATAGCACAAAACTTCCCAAAGTGTCGATCTAAGCCCTAAACTGTACGGTCCTTGGGAATTACTTTACTTCTTATTATAGTATAGCATTAAGGAAATGTTAAACACATTTTTCATTATAGGTCTAAAGGAATTGCCGTAAAATCTAAACCCAGCCTCTATCAGGTCATGTGGATATCCTTAAACCATAAGCCATGCAGTCTGCCAAGCACCAAGTCCATGCGCCCCAAACCTTCAGACCACTACGTAGGGTTTAGGGTTTGAAGTTTCGGCTTCAGAGTTGTAAAAGCTCAAAAATCGGAAGCAGTCGCGTCAGGCCATTCTGATAGAACAGTGGCATAATCCACACCGAAACTGTTGGCGTTGAGACTGTAAGCCCTAAACCTCAAGCCCTAAACCCTGACCTTAATATATTACTACAGCACCATGATTCCCAAGGTGTTGGGTATTTAGGGTCATGCAGGGTTTTTTTCGTATCATCCGATCCAGGTCAAAAGCCTTCAAACTCATCCCGAGAGTCGAGCGCAGTTTAGGGTTTGGGATCTAGGGTTTAGGGTTTAGGGTTTAGGGAGTCAAGCCCAAACCCATGATACCATAAACCCTAAATCCTGAACTGACGAGGTGGCGCCCGTGTGTTAGATAAGTACACTGGGTCCCAGAACTACAAGTTCTAGGATCTATAACCGTATTTACCCTTATTCTAACTTACATCTACATAACCCAACTGATAACTAGAGATCGTTCCTTGCAATTACCAAGAATGGAGAATACAATGGAAGAGAACATGCAAATTCAAATGGACACCGGCTTTGCAACCAGCACCTTATGAAGAGCTATTTTAGGCTCATGACTTTCTTCACGAGAGCCGCGTAGGCGCCGCAGCTGGCAGCAATTGTGGCCGCATCTGTAGGCTGCTGCGGGCTTTGGGAGTTTAGGGTTGTGGGGTTAGAGCTTAAACCCTCAACCCTACACAGCCCTAAGCCCTTAGGGGTTAAGCGGTGTTAGAGCTTGCACTTTGGGGCTCCCCTACACCCCCCCCCCCGCTTAGTAAGCTTGAAACAGTTTGTTTATCTTTCACTGACCTTCATTGAGGGGCAACCTTGCCAGGGTAGCATCTTCTATCTGCTGAGGAGCCATGTATATTGTAGCATAAGCCGAAGGAACTATTCACAATCTATATCCGTGATAGGTCTAAGGGTGTTGCAGGTATGGGGGGGGACCCTAAACCTTATACCTTAAACCCCAAACCCTAAACTCTGAACCCTAAACCCTGAATGGTGGCCGTACTTGTGGAGGTTCAGGTTTAGGAGCTTTTGGACTTGGCTTCCAGGCTTTCAGACAGTCCTGGGGTGTTGGGGGTTTAGGGTTTAGGACTTGGTGATTACAGGACGGTCAGTTTTGCTCCAAGCCTTGGAATAGGCTTGATCCCCAAGCCCTAAACCTCTGATCCCTGAGTAAAGCTTGAGGCATGGGGACAGGATGTAGGAGGATGCATTCCAGGGTATAAAGTTCAGGGTTTAGGGTTGAGGTCTTGGGGTTTAGGGTTTAGGGTGCTTCGCGGTTCAGGGTCTAATACGACGTCCATGGATACTTAGAGCCCGCTCATGACTGTAGTTGTACTAGTACTTGCCCCAATTCTTGCGGTAGCACGCTCAAAAGTAGGTTCTAACTACGCATGGAACTGTAGTTCCCCTTGAATAGATAGAAAATGGCTTTGGCCAAATTACAATAAGATCCCCATATACCCCAGAACCTATCTACTTCCTCAAGTAGTGATTTCTGAGTCTAGGGGTTAGAGCAATGGGCATGTTACTTACTGTTGGTGCTTAGCCATGAACCCTAAATCCTAAACCCTAAACACAGCATCCTGCAAGACGGCGGTCTACTGGAATACCGTCTTTTTCAGGTATAAAGTCCTAGAGGATGCAGGATGTTTAGCATCGGCCGTATGACGTGCCAGGTCTTGCTAGTAGCAGTTCGCCGGCTTTTGTGGCCATTGTTATGAGTAGGATGCAAAAGTACTTGTTAATGAGCCAGTTATAAGCAACAGCCCCTCTCCAAGTCATGTAGAACTCCAGTACTGTCCCCTCATAACCTTTATGTAAGCTACAGTCTAAACTTTAAGGAGGGTTATGTGCGTGGATTATATAGGGGGATTGTAGGTGTTCTTCAGGGGGACACTCGGAGGTTTGACTAGGGCTCATATGTGGCTATAGCAAAGCGTACCCTCAAATAAGTTCAATTCTGTTAGAATTTGCTTCGGCATGCTACTTGATCCCTCGTCAGAAGTTACTTTTAAAAGTACCTACTAACAAACCAACTATAACTTTGTCTAACTGGCAGACTTATGGGGGCTTATGCTTGGGTTATATGAACAGTTCCTTCAACCATCAACTCAAGTATTTCTACGACCCCAAGTACCATCTGTAGAGCCCAAATGCGCGCAAACAGGACCAACATGGATCCCTTTTAAGGGTGCGTGGGGGGGCCCCGGCTAGGGCTTATAAGTACCTACACAGGGTATAGTACCCCCCTAAACCCTAAACCCTAAACCGGGACTCCCTGGCTTCACACCATCACACAGTTTGGGGCTTAGAGACAAGTATACAGGGTTTAGGGTTTGGGGTTTAGGGTTTAGGGTACTTATAAGTCCCAGGATGGGTCATAGGACGTTGATTATCCCCATTAACATTACAACCCAAGTTGCAACCATGAGGCCCCTGCCCCTCCTTGTGTGAACCTAAACCCCAAAGCCTAATCTTCCCCATCTGTTGTCGGCGCGGTTGAGGCTTTAGGGTTTAGGGTGCAGAATCCGGACCTTTCAGGAGGGTTTCCTCAGAACATTGGTGAATAGTATAGGTCAAGTCTACTCCAAGTACGTGGGAAGTTTGAAAGAGAGCGGAGATGGACATGCGCAGCGTAAGTTGTTAGCCTAAGCCCTAAACCCTCAACCCTAATCCCTTAACCCCTAAAAGGATCATATCAGCTTTCATGCTTGTTTGGGTGAGGTGTGCTTCTCCTACAACTTCCGGGGTTTCCACAGACTAGCCGGAGAGATTGGGTTTTTCAAGCAGTGAGGTCACTGAGGGATCTAAGGATCCAACAGTAGTTTCCATTTGCTTTTCCATTATCCCAAGATAACCCCTATATAATCCCTATATATACCCTATTATACTACAGTAGTTTCCCATTGAAATTATGAGAGTTTTATAGGGGCTTCTTTCCAGGGAAGTAAAGTAAAATTGGGACACTGTGGGCTCCGGAGCCATGGGTTGCAACACATGACAGCTGTTTCTACCACTCAAGCGGCCTGAGCGCAGCATGCCAGCACATCAGATGTTATCCGGCCTATCAACATGCCCAAGGTGGTAGGAGTGGAGACGTGTTCATTTTGTACTCAAGGATACTTCTGCTGATTTTTAACTTGTCGCGCAAAATTCCCCCCAATCAGCTGCAAGGCAGCTGCGTTCTAAGACATAACCCCCCAATATACTATAGTAGTTTCCATTTTCTTTTCCATTATCCCCTATACTTACTATTGGTAATTATTTAGGCCCTAAGGAACCCATTTCATTCAGGGCTTCGGGTGCCCAGAGCCATTCAGATGATAGCGTTTGATGGCCTTGCGTACTTGGACCTTCAAAGACTTTAGGGTTTAGGGGCTTAGGGTTGAGGGGCTTAGGGTTTAGGGTTTAGGTGCGTCTTTAAGTTTGTACGCTTAATGTTTGCAATCCTAGGTTTTGCGTCCCAAATACCATTAGTAAGGGCCATCTTCCATGGTTTAGGGGCCCCACACCCAAGGGTACAACCCCCAAGGGTACAAAGGAAAGCTCCCTGAAGCCTAAACCCTGAAATCCTAAACCCTAAGCGTACAAAGGAAAACTCCCTGAGACCTTGAGGGCAACACCTAAATCCGCATGCAGCCTTCACTCTGCTGCCTCTGAAATCCTACCTAGAGTACCCTTAGTATATTATTACCTAAACGGTCCAAGTACCCAGGAATCATATACTTACCCAAAATCTGTACTATAATTACTATTACCAATATCCCAAGTACCTAACTACTGGGTACATGGACCCTTAGGGTTAGTGGATTACAAGTATATTACGTATAGTATTGTTATAGAGTAACCTTCGTATTTTATCTCCTTGGAACTTAACTTGCACCTTAGACCCCTTAACCTTTTGGAAATCCCATATACTCCTATGATAGGTACCTAAAGGGTTAGCCCTTAGCAGTAGAGATTAGCATATTACAAGTATATAACGCATAGTATTGTAATAGTAGATTATAGTATATTATGGTCTATAATTATATAGGGGCCAATTTAACGCGACGTCACCCTTAAATTGTGGTTTATCTAGTGAGTAGTACCAAGATTGCCTTAAATTGGGAGTTGAAATTCTTCTACGTTACCCTGAGAGTAACCAATCTACCCTTACAAAAGGGTTTGTGTACCGAATATGTTGTATACCTACCTCTTTTCCCAGGATCTAGGATACTCCAGGTAACCCCATAAACCCCTAAACCCTACCCTAAACTCTAAACCCTAAACTGTGAATTCAGAAGCTGTAAGTGCCGCCTCGCTGATGGACCGTACTACACCGGCAAAGCTAGTAAAGGACCAGGCCTTGCTTGCTGACCCAGATGGGATCTGGGGGAACTTCGGGGTTTAGGAGTTTAGGGATTTAGGGTTTAGGGTTTTAGGGGTTAGGGTTTAGGGGGTGTAGAGATTTAGGGGCTTAGGGGTTTGGGGTTTGGGGTTTAAAGGGGTTTGGGCTTTAGGGTTCGGAGGGTTTAGAGGGTTTACAGGGACATTTAGGGGACATAGGAGGATACATAGGGATATAGGGGGATATATGGAGATATAGAGTACAGGGTGACGGGTTTTAGGGTCCAAGTATACAACCATCAGGTACTTGGGATTTGGCGCATAGACTTGTCGTACAGTTTTCTTGATGAGTCTATGATACATTACTACTGGTACTTGGAACCTTCGGGCACGAGTTGGGGCTCTCTAGCCGTGCAGGGCCTGTACACAGAGGCTTTTGATATAATGACAGTCAAATGAAAAAGAAAGTGGAAAGGTAAAGTGAACATGGCCAGTGGGCTAATGTAGGGGTTAAGTATGTAGAGATGTAGACTCGGTCATGAGCATTTGGGAAGCCCCCAACAAAATCAAATCCGATTGTAGTCAAAGGCTGCGTAATGGGGTCCTAACTTTGGGGGATTAAGGTTTGCCAAAATCCTCTTTGTACCCGTGAGGAATGGTTCTTGGCTCAGGCCCCCACCCAGTAATAGCGGTACTGTAGAAATATAGGTCGACCCTCACAGAATTACCGCAGTCTCTCGACTACCAACTGCAGTGATTCCTCATATTCATGCTACCCTTAATGCCCAGGATACCTCAAGATCAAGAAAGCCCTTCGCCCTTAACTGTCCTGGGTCTAGAGTTTTTTCGATGATCAGGCCTGACTAGCAGTTCAGCATGAAGAGAAAACATAAAGCCTAAGCCCGAAAGCCCTAAACCTTAAGCCCTCAAGCAAAAAGACCTAAACTCAAAAGCCCTTTAACCCTATAGTCCCCCTTAAGTAGATAGAATATTACGTATATGGGGGTCTTTATTATAACGTACCCAAAGCCATATTCTATCTTCTTAAGGCAGACTATAAGCCCAAGAGCCTTTTCTCCAAGCCCAAAAACCCTAAACCGTAAACTGACATCAACCCAGTGTTGTGTTTTTTTTGCCGCGCGGCTTAGGTGTTAGGGTTTGGGGTATACAGGGTTTAGGGTTTGGGGTTTAGGGTTTTTAATTTATGGTTTAGGGTTTATGCTTTGGGTCATAGGGTTTAGAGTTTAGGGTTCAGGGTTCTTGTCATATAGTTTGAAGATGGCGTAAATCTTGAACCACCTTATGTACTCTACTGTCACAAAAATTACAGATTATAGAAGATTGCGAGTAGTGCGAGATTTCCTCCACAAACACTAGTTCCAGAGAATTCACATCCAAGTGGCACTTTGGGATAATGATGAAATGAACTTTGTGCTTTCTATGAGCGGGACCTATCTACAAAATGTTTTGGGCGCCTGCAACGAATCACCCGGATATATCTGAGCTTGAAAAAGCACACCCTGAAATAGTGCCCTCAACCCCAAACCCTTGAACCTAACTTATGGAACCGCAGACACTGTGCAGGTCTGGGCGACTTGATGTTTGCAGGCCACGCAGGCGGCTTGTAAGTTTTCGCAAATAGGATATGAGGTTAAGGGTTGAGGGTGTATGGGTAAGGTTTAGGATGGTACTCTGCCCAAGCCCAAAATCCTGAGCCCCATGGTGTAGGGTTCAGGGTTTTTGGGCATAGGCATAAGGCTTGGTGTTTATGGGGTTTAAGGTTTAGGATTTAGGGTTCTGGGTTTAGGGTTTAGCTTGGTTTTGGTAACCCCTGCCCATACGAACAGGTCCGCATAAGAGTCATAACATATTGTAGGGCCCCAATGGGGCTGGCAAAATCCTTGTATGATATCTTTCTTTGGGGTGTTGTTTTGAGTGTACTTGTGGCTCGATTCACTTACAGCTTGGTATTTATCACCCCCTTTGACTGTACGTGGGCAAGTGGAGCCACAGGTAGAGTAAGCACTAAGCCCTAAACTCTAGACCCTAAGTTCTAAGGCTTAAATCTTAAGCCCTCAGCTCTAAGCCCTAAACTCTAAGCCGTACACCCTAAGCGCTAAACCCTAAACTCACGAGTCCTCCTTCAATTCTACGCCAACCTCGAGGTCATATAAGCTATAGTCTAGACTCCTTAAAAGGGTTTTGGGGTTTAGGGTTTAGGGTTTAGGGTTTAGGGTAGGTGATTATATAGGGGGGAATTATAGGGCTTATTAAGGGGGATACTAGGAATTGCGACTATAGCTCATATAGGTTTGGTGAGCCCGCGGAGCCTGAGACGACTTTAGGGGTGTCTCCTTACCCTAAACTTCAACCCTAAACCCTCAACCCTAAACCCTAAACCCTCAACCCTAGAAAGGCCAAGTCCCTCGTTCGGCACGTGGAGTCTGGGCATGTCGGGCTGCCTTCGCCAAGCTCATGTAAAGTCCTGAAATCTGTTTAGGGTTTACACCGAACATCCCCAGGTGGGTAGTTGCCAGGTGGGTGCCCCCATATGAAGCTCATATAATGCTCATATGGGTAATGGGGCCATATGAGGTGTACATAGGAACCCTAAACCTTAAACCCTAAGCCCTAGACCCTAAACCTTAAATAACTACCCACCTGGAGGTTTCCTTATTTAGGGGCTGAGGGTAAGCCTCCTTAAAGCTCTCAAGCACTCTCTGAAGCCTTTTTCCCAACAGCCTGAGAGGCAGGCCCCCGGCCATTACCCTGCAACTACGGGATCTATAGGGGTATATAAAGGGGTATATAGGATTCTGGGCTTAGGGTCTAACTAGCAAGTACCGGGGTTTGGGCAGTAGCAACTGGAGTCGTACAGGCCTTGGGTAAGTATCTGATTACTGGGTACTTGGACGCTACACAGTCCCTGCACAGATGGATGACGCTCGAACAATGCAAACCCTGTAGATTGTGCGTTTATGTGGATGACTCTAAGCCCAAACCCAAGCCCAACAGGCTTGTATCCTGAATCCTAGACTCTAAGCCCCAAATCCTTAACCACCAAACCCTACACGACTACACCCTACAGTATGTGTAGCGTAGATACCTGAAGGATTAGGATTCCTGTCCCTGTTTAGGTTTTGGGGTTCCTCTCATCATCATATGAAAAACCATCTGTAAACGTGTAATGCAGTGGCCTGGAAAATTGCCAATTCTATGATCATAGTTACTCTTCCTTTAGTTGCTTTAGTACAGGGTACCTCGAGAGGATTTTTGCAACCCTAAACCTTAAGCCCCAAGCCCCTGTAGTAGGCCACTACAGTCTTGAGAGTTCTCCGGGGAGCCCCGCTCATTTTCTGATCCCGTGCACATATGTTTCCGGCCCTGGGGATCCAACCTCCCCTAAACCCTAAACCCAAAGCCGTAAACACCCCCTCCCCCCATGGTATGGTCCTCCTCTCCCCAGCCCAAACCTCTCAAAAGTGCCAACAGTCACAGGGAGGGGGAGCCTCGAGGTCGCGATCCTCGTAGCTGTCGTCGTTTGTTGACGCCTCAAAGCCGCCATCCCTGCCACTGTCGTCACTTTCGGCTCCTCGTGCTTTCGTATCGTCTCAAAGTCCCAATTATCGTGAGCTGGCACTACAGGAACCTCCAAATAAACTTGTGTCCAACATCATTAGAAGAATTCAGGTAACAGCATTAGAAATAATATGGGATATGAAGCAGGATCATCTACGACACCCACACGCTCTTAGTATACCACCAGAACCACATGGACAGGACCACCAGAACCACAGGACCACAAGGGGGCGAGAATCACCAGCACAGCATAGGTACCACAGGGTAAACCCTTGAGTGTCCTGCCACCGCAGTCACATGTCCAACTACCAACACATGATGTCCTATGCTCAAGGTTCTAGTGTCGGGACTACCGGCACGTCTGTGCCTGAGTGTAGAAAAGAGACATTAAAGGTCTAAGGAGACTACAGACCCTAAACCCTAAACCAGTCCTCCAGTGGACCTCTACTCAAAGTAATGCCGCAACCAGGCGCTTTTGGGACCGAGCCATCGCGGTTTCCAGACCACAGGCCTGGTGTCATTTGTTTATTCAAGGGTCCGGTTTTAGGGTATAGGGTTTACCTAGACCCTCCAATGTAGTACCTTTTTGGTAGTCCTAAGAAGAGTCCTAACCGAAAAACCATACCAAACCCAAAAAGGAACTACATTGAAGGGTCCAGGTAAGGTTCAGGTTCTAGGGTTAAATCAGGTGTCCAATTGTCCAGTGTTGAGTGGGACCTTAAACTAAGGATCATGGTATGTGAGGTGTATATGGCGGACCCGCATTTAGGGAAACTTGGGTAGAACGGTGTGAAGTTCAGCATTTTGGAGCGTTGTAGGTTTCGAGTCTATGCGGCCTTATTCTTGGTAGATAAATTCATGCTACGGTTTGGCGTAACGGTGAAACCTAGATGTAAAGCCGACAGAGTGTGGCCCCCAAGTACACTCGAAGTTCCATGAGCTACAGCTTGTGGGACATAACCATGCTAATCCCCTTTACAATCCATCTAGAGCCCAAATCATTAGGTATGTGGTGCACTCATGTAAGCAGCGGACCCCAGACTCTCAACCCCAAACTCTAGGGTTTAGGGTTTGGGCTTTCGGAACCCTAAATCCATAGACCCTAAACTCTCAACCCTAAAGCCTAAAACCCAGACACTACACCAGACTTTAAACACCTCTGCGCTGGTCCCCTTTAAAAAAGTTATGATCTCTTGAAGGTTTTAGGTTTTGAGCATTCTGGATTTAGGGTGCATGGGTGGAGGGGCCTGGCCAATTACAGTAGAATGTTTAGGGTTCAGGGCTTAGGGTTTAGGATTTAGGATTTAGGGACACATGGAAAGGAAAATGGAGCATGAAGTGGAAACTGGGGTTGTAGAGTGATTTACAGGGATGGAGATTAGGTACAAGCAGTAATATCCTATACTCCTTTACCGAAACTTCTTATGAAACACTAGTGGTTGGAGCCTGATCATATTCCTAACTACTTCGGGTTCCGGGGGCTGCGGATTTGGGGATCAGGGCTTTGAGTGTTGGGGGTTGCGGTGTGCGCTTTTGGATAAGGGGTTTGAGGATTATTGTTTTGGGGAAGAGGTGTCCAGAGTTTGGCGCTCCGCATTTGCGACTTCAGGTTCAGCTTATCTACCGGCTTTAGTTTTAGAATTTGGGGTCTATGGCCTAGGTTTAGGATTGCGAACTAGGGGATTTGGGTTTATGGATGGCTACAAGACGTGCAGAAATCAAGCATTCCCTCATTTGTCAGGTACCGTTGTAGCCTTTGTCACTGGTAACTTTTCAACATCAAGAATCAGTTCACAAATTCCAGCATGAATACATTGCAGTCCGTGGGCTGCAAAGCAACCGAACCCAACCTATCGAGAGAAGTAGCCCCGCCGCCCTTCCCGTCACCATCCCCCAACACACCAGCATTCCTCATGAGTAAGGACGTGTAGACTACGCGGTGGAGCCCGGGATACATATGTATACTAAAAGTCCTGTAACTACAATGCATGGCACTCATAGCCATACTTATAACTGGGGACTGGGCCTCTTAAAGCTTAACTTGGAACTAGGGGGCCTCTGATTAGTAAAAGCAATATTGGGGGAAGGGGGTTTGGAGTTTGGGGTTTATGTTTTGGGGTTCGGGGTTATGGGGCTAATTGTAAAGAGTTGTCTCATGCTTCCTTCATACTTTCGCATAAGCTCTCCATCCTTCATCGCATTCCGATTGACGCCCCAGTGCCCTCAACCCAACAAGAACCCTACGAGGCTGCAATCATATAATGGGAGTCATACGGTACTTGTTTTTTTTTTTTTTTTTTA
>CAJNIZ010046021.1:18551-30289 GCA_905231905.1 Symbiodinium pilosum | reverse complement strand
TGAGCCTTAAACCCTGAGCCCTAAAGCCAAAAAAGCCTAAATCCGAACCCTCCCCCCCCCATTTTTGAAAACTCTACATTCTTAAGTGCCATAAATCAACAGCAGATTGCAACCCCTACATGACCCCTTCCCCATATAACCCCCAATATTCTGAACCTTATATATAAGCACCTAGCCCTAGATCCTGAACCCTAAACCCTAAACCCTAAACCCTAAAACCCTAAACCCTAAAACCCTAAAACCCTAAACCCTAAAACCCTAAACCCCTAATCCCTTGGTACTGAAACCTGGTTAGGTGGTCACTGCCAGTACTCCTTCGAGCAGCTGCTCGCGGCCTCCTGCTTAAATCATACTAATCCCTTAGGGTCCAAGGACCCAAATAATGGGGACTCTTTAAAGGGGTTATAGGGGGATATATGGGGATGTTAGGGGACTATATAGGGGTATATAGGACCCAAATTGTAGGGTTTTAGGGCCCAAATACTCAAATATTAATGGTATTTGGACCCTGAAGCCCTATTATTTGAGTCCTTGGACCCTTATAAGGCATGTAGCGTTTAGGGTTTACGTTTTAGAGCTTAGGATTGGTTATATGGGGCCCTGAAAAGGTTTGGGATTTGGGGTCGAAAGTTTATTGGTAGCACAGGTTTAGGGGTTTTTGTATAGGGATATTGAGAGTTTGTGGATTTTGGGATTGTAAGGCAATTGTGGGGAGATGTTGTCGGTGGCGGTACATTGTAGCTGCCAAACCCCATCGGTAGTCGGCCAATGGATGGGGCGATGCCTCCGCCGTACAGAACCATGCTGCCATATAGATCCTGACGCAAAGGGCTATAAGTCGTATCAGGCTCAACAGTTCCAGCCAAGGCGCGGAGAAAGACACATATGCGTGCAAGCAGGCCATAGCCGCACTGCACGCTGGCATCAGAAACCCAGTCCTGCAAGCTTGGCACATAGTGGGAAGGAAGCCTACGAGACTTCGTACACTGGCTCCTTGATACGGATGCCTTCGCTGCTTTCTCTCAACAGCTGAGCAGCCTAGCCCGCTGTGTTGAACATGCGCTGTGTGGGGCCTCTTTCCTTCCCTACAAGCTCAATTACCATCTGGTGGGCTGCAGCTCCCTAGTTCAGTTTTAAAGTCACCCTTTCCCGCAGCTCAAGAACCTACAACTAAGGTATGAGGTACGTGGGCTTCCAGGGCATGTGGGTGATTGTTACTCTGTTAGTTAATGTTGGAGCCTGATTAGTGCTCCCCCGCAAACAAAAAGGGGAGCCTAGCTTCTATGATCACAAGGCGTCAAAGAAAGTTGGGGGTCGGGGGGATCCTATGGCTCCTATTAGAATCAATAGGGGTAGAGGGATCCTTCAGATTCTATTGAATTCATAAGGGTTTGCCCAGTTTAGCTTGCAAGAGAATAGGAAGGAGAGAGTCCTCGGCCTTTTGTTGAAACGCCTGGCCTTGAAAACGTATTGAAAGGAATCACAATCTAATTGAAATCATAGAAAAACCGATTTAACATCAAATAGCATTTATTTGAAATAGAACGAGCCCACCCCCCCCCCCTCCCCCCCCGGATTTCTATGTTCTTGATTCTTGAGGGTCAGGGGTTCTGCTGGACTCCCCTTTGAAATTTGATTGCCCAGCCTATTCGAATAATCGTTTTATAAGAAATCGATTGTTTTGGTGGCATCAAATTGGAGATTCGCGATGTAATTGGCTTGTTTGTTTTGTTAAAAGCCCATGTTTTTTTAGACAAACAGCTTTGAAACCCAAAAACATTTGGCCTCTTCATAGTGAAAAATCTTGGAACTCTCCAAATCGAAACGGGTGTCCAGAATAAGTGTCTGAATACTTTGCAATTTATTGGGAACCCCCGCGCTAATCGGGATTCAATATGAAAGTTCTTGCCCCTCGGAGCGGACGCTAGCACACCACGCCACACTAACTACGCAGTTTGGAGTATAGGGTGGCGCTTGAGCCAAACTCCTGAACCAAGACCCTAAACCCCTAAATCCTAAGCGGAGACCACTAAACCCCAAACGCAAAGCCTTAAATCCTCAACCCCCAAACCCAAAACCGAACGTCCCAAGACCTGCAGGATTGGACTTTCCAGCCTTCATGAGCTACTGTCAACATTAGCTTTGTTAAAGGACCCTTAAAGGTCTTGGGTTTAGGGTTTAGGGTTCAGGGATTAGGGTACAAGGCTTAGGCTTATCAAGCGGCCCTGAAGGTGGACATGGTGGCCCCTCTAATAGTTAGTATAGTCCCCAGCAAAGCAGTCCCTAATACGGAACCCATGTCCATTAATTTTCTAGGTAATATTCACCGTAGCTCATATGGAGGGGTCATATATAGGAGCGAATATGGAAATAAGGTAAGTTTGGGGTATCTCAAATTTAGGATACCTTTCCGGAGATCTCCAGAATAATGAATATAAAGTATTGCGGTATGTGGTAGTTGTTCAAGATGCTTGTCCCCAAATCCAAATAAGGTAGGTTCCCATTTAGTTCAAGCTACCCTAAACCCTGAACCCTAAACCCTAAACCATAGAGCCTCAGCCCTTGATATCGGCAGCTGAGGTCGTCCAGGCCCCGGCCCCTACGACAAGGCGTTGAATTTAGGGTTTAGGGTTTAGGGTTGAGGGAGGATATGTCCCTTTCCCACAGGGTCCAAGTACCCAATAGTTCGGTACTTGGGTTTTGGGTGATGATAATCATAGTACAGGTTTTGAGTAAGTATATGATTATTAGGTACATGGACCCTTAGGGTTTGCGGTTTTGGGGTTGAAGGTTTAGGGTCTACAGTTTAGGGCATTGAGTTTAGGATTTAGGGTCTGGGGTTGAAGGTTTTGGGTTTAGGGGTCAGGGCTTTGTTAGGGATTAGGCTTTGGGGTCGTCTAGGGTTTAAGGTTTTGGGTTTAGGGATTTGGGTTTGGGGTTTAGGGTTTAAGGTTTGTAAGTCGCAGAGTTTCCGGTATAAGGTTGAGTCTAGGGCCTAAAAGCTTAATGCTACCTTCAAGGCTTGCTAGGGGTTGCCTTTCAAGCTTCAAGAGCAGCTTCGAAATTTCAACCAGGCATGTAGTGTTTAGGGTTTAGGTTTAGGGTTTAAGGAATTTCAAGTTGGCCAGTCCAAATGTAGGGGCCCTGCGCGTGTTTGTCTGCGCGTGTGTGGTACGCTCAGTTTTGCTGTGGCAGCAGCCTATGCAGGAGGATGAGATCAACACCGACAACGAGCAAGAACTGCGACTTGGATGCAAATCGTATAAAAAGCAGAAATGGGCCACACTTATGATGTTCTCTCTTTTCTTTTGGCGGGAGTCCTGCATCCAATGTTCAGGAAAGGCACCATAGGTGCATTATGCTGGAGTCGGAGATATGTTCGAGTGTTCCCCCAGATGGAATTATTTTCTTGAGAGCCACCAGCTATTTGGCACCATTTCCTCCAGTGTACAAGGCTTTCCTTGCGGCCCGTGCAGCCACTCAAGCAGACAGCATGTCAGCTACATAGTTAAGCGTGGGAGTTAAGCGTGGGATATGTGAAGCCGCACAGCACCAGAAACCCGAAACCCTAAACTTCGCCAGAAAACCTCAACCTTCCACCGCGTACCGGACTGGCTTGCAGGCTTGTAGATGCTCGCCTGAGGATGTACCTGAACCCTTGACACCACCCCAAATTCTACACTGTATAATATAGCCCCTAACCCTAAACCTTCAGCCTAGAAGAACCCGTAGGTAAGAGGCTTGGCTGTGTAACCGTGATCAGGCTTCGCAGACACGAGCACGAGGAAATTACCACGGACCCTGGGTTTGGGGGTCTAGGGTTCAGGGTATAGGACTTAGGGTTTGCGACCTTTCTTCTTGGAGGTTTATGGGCAAATACCACTCAGTCAAACCTGTAGTTATAAGCCAAGTGTAGAATTTTGGGGGGACTTCGGCGGTGCGGTTGGGGTTTAGAGTTTGGGACCTTGCCTGTTGGAGGTTCGTGGGCAGTTACAACTCAGTCAAACCTGTAGCTGTAGCGCAAGTGTACAGTAAGCATGTTGGGGTGCCTAAACCCTAAACCCAAAACCCCCAACTGTGAACCCTAAATTGGTGGGACCTTTCTTCTCGGAGGTGCATGAGCAGCTAAGAGGCAGTTAAACCTGTAATGGCACAGCAAGTAAACATATTGCAGGACTTAAGGGCCTGCAATGGGCTTCGGAACACACTTGGATGTAGATTCTGGCTGCGGAATGCCCAGAGTAAGCAATGCACCCATAATTATGAGAAAGGTTGGGTAGCTAATACGTTCGAGTTTTTCTCCCTGTTAAAGGGGTTGCTTTAGAGAAGCTTAGACCAACTTAGCAAAAAAATGGTTATGCATCAAATAATAATCGTTTAGTAGCTTAATATAAGTTCCTTAACAGCAACCCACTAAAACCCATTATTTGGGTACTTTGACCCTTAGGGTGCTTTTCTGACATGAGTCGTAGTTTTTAATCGGAATGCGCTAGTCCCCGTAGAGGCTAAGATTATGTCCTCCTCTTGCTCTTTCGGTCAGTTGTAACAAGATCAACACCTTACCTGGTGACCCTAAGTTCTAAAACCTAAACTCTGTCGCATGGTGTGCTGAAGAAAGCACCTTTTTTCGTGTCACTTCGAACCGTACTGTGTGATCCTCGTATGAAGACAGGAAGGGGCGTTTCGACAGCACCAAGTTGTTTGAAGCGTTTCTTTTGAATTCTTGTCGTTATGACGGCATATCTATTGCATCGCTGTGCTATCGAAGCACGAAGACAAGGAGGGGCGATTGGAGGAACAGCGACCTTTCTCATATATTTCCAGTAGCCGCTCTGATTACCTTCTCTTTACGCGGAGAGCCCAACAATTGTTGGATGGGGGTGTTGTGCATAGTTCTTGGGCCAATCATGACCTCTGGAGCATATTTTCGGGTTTGCTTTCCGGACGGGAATCCTCCATCAAGGTGTGCAAAGTTGAAGCACACAAGGATTGGACCAAGCTTGAAGGTCAGGCCCAGTTTGACTGTTACCACAACGCGCAGGTTGATCGTGAAGCCAAGCAGGTTGTGGAAAAGCAGCACCCTGAAATACATGATTTGTACGTACGCGCAACGCGTGCCCAAGATGCCAAGCGAACACTTGTGAAATCAAATCTTTCCTTTGTGGGACATGCTGCAGAGTTCCGTTTTGAGCGGCCTGTGCAGCAAACGCATCGGGAACAGTTTGACTTGCAACGTCTTGTGTCGTCTGGCGATGGCATTCACCGCAAGCAGCCAGAGCCGTCCCGTGCATTCCTAGCGAGTATCACCGTTCCGTTCGACTTAGTTAAATCCATTGTTGAATGGGCTGGCGCGCTTCAGTGGGATTGCTCAGTGAGGCCAGCAGTTGATGATGTGAGCTTTGTTGAGCTGTACCTACATTGGTCTTGTTTTTCTGGCAAAGTAATGCCTCAAAAGCGTGACGCTGCACAGAGTTGGAGGAGAGCTGCCTGGATCTCGAAGGATGAGTGCAACACTCAGCCAATTTCTGCCTTTCACGCCGATGTCCGTGTGTGGACATATGTTCTCAAGTATCTGCTTGCGCAGAATGTGATCACATGGGACGTGGAGTCCCAAAGGTCTGTGCGCTCTTTGGCAGTTGTGGGGTTCTCACCCACAGTTGCGGGCTTTGTGCTCCGACCATTCCTACCAGGAATGAATGATGTGCTTGTTTGGCTGCGAGCCAAGCTCATATCCCCAGGAAAATCATTGCGCAAACTTGACTTTGAGTTGAGGCGGCCTCCGCTTCGTCTGTGACTTGCTGTAGGGCCCAGTGCTCCTGACTCCTGACCCTCATGAACACCATGACGGGCATACATACAGTTTGACCACCTTTATTTTGTAGTTCTTGAAGCTGCTTTGCGCACCTTTCGAGCGGCGCATAGTCAGCGAGGCATGACTGCTTCACAAGACAGAAAGAAAGAAAGGAAAGTAGCCGCGGTATTTCATGTAGTAGGAACTGCGACTCTTCTGCCTGATCCTCGAGTGGCCGGCTGTGTTCTTAATGCCGACATCATAAACCCTAAATCCTAAACCTTAAGCCTTAAATCCTGGACCCTACATCCTACATCCTAGACCCTAAGCCTTAAATCCAAAACCTTAAACCCTAAACCCTGAACCCTAAATCCTGCCTTTCGCGCAGACGCTGAAGAAGTACAGCACGCGGGACCTCTGGAGCAGCTTTCGTGTCGATGTAGTTTGTGGGATGACTCCACTGTTTATTCTTCAACTTCGGGAAGCAAAGAACGATCAGTTTGCCCGAGGACAAGTTCGGACCCACCATCTGACGGGAGCCTTATCTGCCCCATCCTTGCCTTGAGGGAGCATGCCAGGCTTAACCCCCATTGGCTTAATGATCCTACTCGCCCTGTTCTGGCCTCGAGGGATAAAGGCATCACTCGCGAAAATGTTTCTGCGCTCCTTAGAGTGTGGGGCGCCGCCCTTGGTTATCCCCCAGAGCTTGTTGGATCCCATAGCCTGCGTAAAGCAGGGGCCACCGCTCTCTTCTCGGCAACAGGGAACATGGAACTGGTTAAAAGGTTTGCAGGATGGAAGTCTGACGCGGTGGAAAAGGACGACAACATTTTTAACAGCAACCCAGAAGAAGCTGCCCACGCTGCCCGATGGTCGTGCATGGCAGTTGACGGGCGAGACCTTGCCAAAATGCGTGGTGCACGACGGGGAGAGCCAATCCGTGTTTTCGTTCAAGTGCACGGATCTCACAAGTGCCACTAAACCCTAAACCCTAAACACCCTATGTTCACTTCAGATGCTTTGGAAGTTCCTGTGTGGTTTAGGTCAGCCTTGAGATGTAGCTGGCATGTGGTTCAGGGCATAGACGCTAAACCCTAAGTGTTGTCGGCATAAGGCTATTCACCAGCCTAAGGGTCCAAGGACCCAAAGAACAGGGTCTTAGGGCCCAAATACCATGAATGTTAGAGTACTTGGGCCCTAAGACCCTATTATTTGCGTCTTATGTGCTCCTATTTTCCCATATATGCTTAGATAGTCCCCCTATAGCCCCTTTATCATGGGTTCCAGTAGCACCCCCCTCGATACTACCCCCCTAGGGTCCCCCCTTAACCTTATTAAGGTTAATTGGGGGGAACTTAGGGGGGGTAGTATAGAGGGTACTACTGGAACCCATGGCTTTAAGGGGATCCCATCATTTGGGTCCGTGGACCCTAGACCAGAAATTCAGAGCCTGGGATGGAGAAGTTCGCTTAAACGGGAAATGAAGGGCACGCATCAAGGAGCTGGCATGAGAAGAGGACCCAAATGCGATTTAGGGTCTAGGGCTTAGGGGCCCAAATAGAGGGACCCAAATTTCACTCTTCAGGCGCGTTCAAGTATAGGGCGTCTTATACGGGTTTCAGATTAGGGTGTACAGTCAAAGGCTAGGCCCTCCTAAAGCTGAAGTTTAAAGCCCTTAACCGCCCTAAGTCCTAAACTTTCTGCCATGAAGTCTGGCTTTCACGGCGAAAACTGTAAGTGTATATAACCGTGATCCTTAGGAATATGATCTAAGCTTTTCGGTCTACTGGCGAGTCTAACGAGACTGTGGGTAGGGTAGGCCCGCAAAAGTGTGGGGCGCGCGGCGGACATTTTCCTTTCCCCCCCATACACTTGTGTCTTTGCGGCCTATTACCCTACCTATACATCAGCTAGTCTCCACTACCCCTCTAGGCATATGTATCACGCCTTTCTTTCCATTACATGGAAACCTGTCACAGCGAACTTCTTGTATAATGCTGACATCAACAACACTTCACGTTATGGCAGGTAGTGGAGACTTCTAAAACATATCACTGAAAGTAAGTTTAGACCAACAGTCCAAAACACAAACGTTGGTTATGGAAGGTAGTGGAGACTTCTATAACATATCACTCAAATGTTAAGCACGCAAGCACAGAAAACTGGGGCCCGTAGTTCGTGTATATATATATATGTAGTTATGTATACATACGCAGATAGAGAAATTAGGGCTCAGGGTGGGGGGCGTTAAGTTGAAACTGCCATGTATAATTCCTCATTAACTCATAGGGATCGACTCCGCAACCCCCTAACTATCCTAAACCCAAAACGCTTTCTTATCAAACCTCACACCCTGACCCCTAGACCCTGTTCCCTAAAGCATAATCCCTAATTAATCTCGTGAAACTAGGGTTTCAGATTTAGGGGTCAAAAACGTCCAAGCCCCATAAGCCCTAAACCCTATACACCCTATAAACTCTATACACCCTATACACCCTATACACCCTATAAACTCTTTAGCAGTGTTGGAAGCGTTGGGATTGGAAGGATAACGAGCAAGAGCTCCTCCGAGTTAGTCCATCCTCCACGCCAGCGAGGCTTCCACTGAAGATGTCTACCTACAAGACTACAGAGGGCTATCTTGGGTTTAGGAAGCATGGTTTTAGGGATAAGTGTTTAGAGTTTAGGGTTCAGGTGTGTTACGTATGGGATTTGGGACGTATGGCTTTACTATGATGACTGATGGAGAATCCAAGGGGAAAGACAATGGAAAGTGATATTTGAGGTAGGTTGTTCAATGGTTTTGTGTGTGTGTGTGCAATTTGAGGGACCCCAGATGAACATCATACCATAGCTAGACCTCTCATTTAGGAGCATTTAGGAGGTCTAGGTAATCACTGTGGGGGAGATACCGGGATTTCATGGGAATGCTTGGGGTGTCGCTTGTAAAAGGGACCGTAAATTTCAGAGGTTTCAAGCCAAAAAAGCAGACAAACCAGGGTAGCCATACAAACATGAATGGACCTCTTGTTCCCGAAGCAACTTCCTTGGTAAGGACCCTAATCTGAAAAGGTGTGTTTTTGAGCAAGTATGTTGTTGTGTTGTTTGGCTACCCGGCATGATTAACTGAATGACAGAACTGCCGCAGGCTCCTCAGTCAAGGTTGAGGTTAGCGGAACCTGCATGTCCACGTACCTAAACATGATAAATACGATTGTTTTGAGGTATCAAGAAACGCACTGAGACAAAAAGTAGTCAAGACCTAGGACTACAATATTCGGGCTTGCACACCTGAACTGATGGTTCCATACAACTGGCTATATATTGCCTCTTACCTGCCATGCCTGTCGTGAGGTCGTAAATAATTTTAAAGCTCTACTGTACTTCCTGAACGTTATTTACTGAGTTATTCGGACTGCAAACCAGGAGAAAAGCAGGCGCAGTAAAGAAGATCCCATATAGGATATTCCCCTAAAACCCTGTTCAAAGAATCTTATTATAGTAGGTAGTACCGAAATCCCAAATGCCAAATTTCGCGCCCGAAGCCCTTTGTATTCCTATCCCCTACCCCCCCAAAAAACCTCGGCCTAAACCACTAAACCTTAAACCGCCCCACAAAAGCCTAAACCCTATACAACCTTGATGGCAGGCCCCTTCGATTGCCTGCCTTGCCACCGGACCTCCTGGCTTTCGCTGAAAGCCTCTGTCTCTTGGCTGAGAGGTTTCTCAACTCCCTACTATCAGGGTATATATAGGGTTGAGGGTATAAAAGGGATATATAGGGATAATGGAAAAGGAAATGGAAGCTACTACTTAGGGTTTAGGGTTTCGGGGCTGCAACAGCTAGAATACGGTTTCGGGGGCACGTCATACTGTAGTTATACAAAGACTTACAGGAAACGCGGCAGTATCGGTAATGCTTCAGGCTGCTAGCTTGCGTGGAGTTTCATGGCGTTCGCTTCACGACTGTCAACTAGTATCACTGCCCCACCTTTGATCATGGAAACTTAGGGTAAACTAAGCAAAGCCGAGTATGGGCAGTAATGGTAGATCCTTTGCTACGGTGGATACTAGAAATCCTGCATGACCCTAAGTACCGTATACCTTGGGCAAAACGGTGCTATAGTACATCAAGGTCATGCAGGACTTTTAGTATCAACAGTATTTTGATCCTTTCCCTAGGGATCCAAATAGCCCAATGTAGGTAATATCTACAGACTTTGGGGGCTCAATGTAGGTATTATTTGTAGGTATTATTTGTATACTTGGATCCATAGGGTTAGCTAGATGGGTGGTGGGGATGGTTGTACTTCATACTTCAGGCTTGGTCTGTTTTATTCTTAATGAAATATCATTCCTTGTTCTTGCCTGTCTGAAGGAAGACCCTAAAGGTCGTGGATGGGGTCCAGGGTTGATTCCCTAGTTGGGTGTTTCAACGCTGTAGCTTGTTATTTCTATTCTGGTGATGATGTACTGGGTTTAGGGTTTTGGGATTCGGGCGTTTGAACGCTGTAGTTTACTAGCTCTATTCTGCTGATGTGATCCGTCATCATTGATGTGTACTCGAAGGTTCATGGAATGCTACTTCTAACCTATTTTGTAGATGCTACCCCAGCTACCCCGAAGCTTAAGTAAATTGTTTCCACTCTCTACACTTCCATGAACCAAGTATGGCTTGGGAATTCAGGAGTTTTTCCTGCAAGTTTATGAGAAACTACAGCGTGTACAGGCTACATGTAGTTGTGGTGATAACCTAGGTATAAACCTATCAAGATGAGTATATAATTATACTATCTTTTTTTGTCAACATTAAAGGGTCCATGATTTTGGGCTCTCTCTGCACAGCTGCCATGGCCGTCTTGCGCCTGCTTTTTTTTTTTGCTCGCGCAGGCGTTGAAGCCGGATCATCCGTCCAGGAAGCCTGGGGCTCTAAGTCCATAAAAGCACTTGCTTGAGGCACTACAGCCTATACATAGTACCCACATAGAGCCCTAGTGGACTACAGCCCAAAGTCCTCCCCCTATGAAGTTGCGAGGGCGAAAGCTGCCGAAGTTCTCAGCTCGAATGAGCAAATTGATTAGGGTTTGGGGGTTAGGGTTTTGGGGTTTAGGGTTACGGGGTTTAGGCGTTTAGGTGTTTGGGTGGTTTAGCGCATAGGAAGGGGCGCGGCCTGGAAGGTAGATGGAGAGAGGGTGGTAGATACTGGGGGCGAAAGGGGTGGATAAGGTGAGGTGATTGCGTATACCTCACTGAATACCCTATAGCCTAGAGAATACCTTATAGAATTGCCAAATGGGTACTTTCCGTTTCTGGCCTAAACTCAAAACCCTAAACTCTCACGCTTTACCCGAAGCCCTAGACTCCTAGACCCACCAAACCCCAAATCCCAAACCCAAAGTGCACTCACACCTTGACCTGTCTTGACCCTAGGCGTCCATGACTCACCCGTGGAGTCAGAGGTTGAACCGGCATTCAGCTCATCCGAGGAGCTTCTGGTTCAGGGAACGAAGATGGGCCCTGAAGGCTCTAAATGGTACCTACATTGAGCCTTAGGGTTCACGTTTTTGGGGTTTAGGGTTTTCAGGGTTTGGGGCTCAGAGATTGCGTAGGGTTAGGGGCAACTTTGAGGTTTTAGAGTTGGGCGGCTTAGGCTTCAGGACGTAGGGTTTACCTGAAGTGTACCTGCTATCCAAACAGCCATGAATAAGAAATGGTTGTCCCCTTACTAGGTAGGGATCTTGATTTTCAAAACATCCCCTAAATCCTAAACTTTGGGAACACCTATTTCTTTAGAGCTATGGTCTAAACTCCTTACAGGGGATTCTATAGGGGAGTAGTACAGGATCTATTAAGGGGCATACTAGGAGTTTGGCTCCGGGTGCGC
This sequence comes from Symbiodinium pilosum, assembly GCA_905231905.1. NCBI lineage: Eukaryota > Dinophyceae > Suessiales > Symbiodiniaceae > Symbiodinium > Symbiodinium pilosum. Next base: position 18,614 of record CAJNIZ010046021.1, on the reverse strand, counting down.
CAAGTGCCCGGGCTGGCACCGTTCGTGTTCCAAGAGCCTCCGCTGACCAGAGCATCCATGCCC
>CAJNIZ010046020.1:141-14176 GCA_905231905.1 Symbiodinium pilosum | reverse complement strand
ATAAAAGGTAGGTTTTGAGGGGGGGGGTAGCATACGTATATATGGATATATAGGGCTAAATCTGGTTATATAGGGGTACAAAGGTATGTGGGGTATACAAGGTTATATAGGGCTAGAAAAGGGCATATGGGGTTAGACGCGGATATATAGAGGTATATGGGGTTTGAGGTTTAGTGCTTTAGGTTTAGGGTCTCGGGTTTGGAGCTCAGCAATTTATGTTGAAGGCTTAAAATCCAAAGTTCAGAGCTGAGGCCGAAACCCCAAACCCAATCGCCCAAACCCCAAAATCCTCAAACCCACGACTCCCGAACCCCAAACCATAAACCCTAAAAGTCCCTCAATAGGGAGATGCCTTGTCCAATTCTAAAGGCAGGCAAAGATTGAGCGTAAGGATAATATATGAGGGTTATGTAGGGATTATATAGGGGATATATAGGGGTAATGGAAAAGGCAATGGAAACTACTCTTTAGGGTTAGAAGGCTAAGGGCTCTACAGTCCTCCAAACCCGCCGTGGCACTTAGGACCCCTACCAAGGGTTACGTAACCCTTAAATACCTATAATAGGAGCATAACGGAATCCCGAAAGGTTAAGGGTCCAAAGTCCAAGCTAACCCTAAACCCTAAACCAGTCCCCTGACATGGAACCCCATGTTGGGGTTAGCACCCCACTTCTACTTCGGGAACATACGTACGACCAGCTAGGTGGGCACAAGTGGGGCTATAAATAACCCAATTCGGTTTAGGGGTTTGGGGTTTAGGGCTTAGAAAGAATCAGTTACCAAGTCATTGAATCTCGAAGCGGCTCACGTGATTAACGTGCCCGGCAGTTTCGGGTAGGTTGTCTAAATTGGCGTCCCTTTTTGGGTCCCGAGTCCTGTACAGTACAGCCTCTCACATTGAGCGAGAACACAGTTTTGGACAACCCTTGCCCTCCTTTTGCTACCCACTGAGACGGAGGCCTTTGACCCTCAAGTGGACGACAACCCCACTCCACATCTCACACCCAAAACTCCAAGAGTTTACTAGACCAGTGTTTTTTGTGGTCGGGCTCAGTATAACCGAATTCCTCTTATAAATAAGATCCCCAAAAAAAGCTATCTATCATCTTACGCGGCTCTCTTGGGGCCATTAATACCCTCAAAAACCCCAAATCCTACCCTAAACCCTAGACCCTGAACCCGAAAAACCCTGAACCCTAAACCCTAAACCCCACTATCCTCTGGATCATTAATACACCCAAAAACCCCAAACAAAACCCTGAACCCTAACCCGTAAGCCCGGGTCCTGGGGGTTGGCGGGTGAGTAATGTATCCGTCCAACACCGCCTGCCACACAGTTTTTCAAAATTAGACGGTCAAGGTTTAGGGCTTAAGGTTTAGGGGTTTAGGGTTTAGGGGATTTGGGTTTTAGGGTTTAGGGTTTGGGGGCTCAAAACCCCTTGGCCTTGGAAGCAGGTATCAAGGTTTGGGGGGTTTAGAATGTCGGGCTTTAGCTCTTCCTTATCAGACGGATAGGGGAGGGGATGTTGGGTTTTGCATCAGGATTATGATATTCTGGAGAATGGATATACACACCCATGTAAGAACACCTATTTTCTGACAATATCCCTAAAATGGTGGGGTGCAGAACTTTCAGAGCCAATCTGGCTTGGGATGATTTCGTGTTGATGTGTTTTGGGAAGGACAGACTTTGAAACTTGGAATTCTACTATTTCCCAAACTTAGGGGTACCTTTTGGGGAGTTTATAGGAGCTATATAAGGGTTTTTGTGGGATAATGGAAAAGAAAATGGAAACTACTATTTAGCGTTTAGGGCTTAGAGTACCATCATTGTTGAGGTACAAAATAGAGTAAAGAGACCCTTTATGGTTTCAGAGTCCCTTAATTTGGGAGTTTGCACACTGCGTTTGGTGCACAATCCAGAAAAACATCAAGACATTAAGCTCACGAGGCCTTGGTGGTAACAGGCACTCCGCCCTAGCTATGAAATGGCCTGCAGCTCATAAGACGTAAACCATCAATCCTTGCTCTAAATCCACTTTGCCTTCGGGAGTCTCGAAGGAGCCGATCTTTTCATGCCCCCAAAATGTCACCTGGTCGGGAGCTTTTGCACAATGCTATGCGAATAGACTTGTTGAGAGGCGCGCTTGCGCGTGATCGACAAGGAGAGCGCTGAAACTGGCTCCCTGTCAAATTGCTTCGAATTAGATCCTTGGCGAAAAGCTGCGCCATAATTCCCTGAACAGGGGCTTTAAGAATATTGCTGGCATTTTTACAAGATTGAAGAGAGGGTACCTAGCACAGGAGGTCCCCCGTCTGGCGCCCTAAGCATAAGACGCCTTTCACCACCAGCTAAGATCGTGAAACCCAACTAAAAGCAAGCTTTTTGCAACCCTAGTTTACCGGGTTTGGGGCTCAGGGCTAATATTTCAACATTCCGTCGACTTCATGGTGCTGAAGGGAGGGTCGGGGTGGGAGTTCGTTTTGCTATTGTAGGGTAAGGGTTTAGGGTTTAGGGTTTAGGGTTTAGGGTTTAGGGTTGGGTTTAGGGTTTAGGGTTTAGGGTTTAGGGAAACGTACAAGTAAATCATTGCAACCATTAAGGGCCAGAAAGCTGGAACATGGGAGTGGAATTCTTCGCATCGTGTGTTGTCCTTTCTGCCTTGGTCTTGGGGTAGCAGGATAATGTAGACCCATGATAAATGAACCCCCTCCTTTTAAGGGCCTTAATATGAGGATCCCGATTATAATCCCTATTCAGGGGAGGGAGTTTATAAATCAGGGGTCTGGGTTACTGATGTTCCAACTTTCTTGCTTCTACTGTTAGACATTTGCTGCCAAACCCGCAAAGTCACGGTCGACCCAACCTGCCTTTACAAAGACAAAGCCTGAACTCTTGAAGCCTCAACTCTGAACCTTGGCCTATTTAAGTCTGAGACCCCCAAGAATGCAGTAGTTCACAATTTCTTTTGACACAAATACTGCAATAGTGTCCCTTCTACTTTCCGTAGGAAACACAATACTTTCCCGGTTCTTTGCCTTCCCCAACCCTAAGGGTCCAAGATCCCAAATAATAGGGTTTTAGAGCCCAAATACCATTAATCTTGTAGTATTGGGGCCCTAAACCCTAAACCCTAAAGCACCGCAAAGCCCAAGCTCTGAGCCGAGTCACGGGCTGCGGGTTCACCATGTAGTAATCGTCCGCCGCAACCACGCTTCCCACTGGGATGGTATCCTTTCTGATGCTGCTAGTAGTCTGAACTCCTTAAAGGGGGCTATATAGGGGATTATATAGGGGGCTACTATAGGGGTCATTAAGGGGGATTAGATACAAATATAAAACGACACACTAGCGTTCTCCATGACGATAACGTGAAGGGCGTTTTAACTCGTTATCCGTTGCCTCTCGCTTGCGACTGTGGGTCTCGTGCCATAGGTGATGCGACAGCTTTTTCACATGCAAAACAACATATCTACTTGAGCCGCGCTTCCGCTACTGCAATATTGGCTACGCTGGCACGAAACTGCTTCCTGTCTGACTTATGACTTGTGCTACGACATTCCGGCTCGTCTTACCGGGGAACGCCTGCAAAGCCCAATGTAGGTAATCTTTGTAGACTTTAGGGCCCAATGTGGGTTATCATTTGTATACTTGGATCCCTATATATCCCTTTATAACCCCAGTTTCCAATTTCATTTCCGTAATATCCCTACACCCTGAATCCTAAACCATAGGTATTATTTGTATACTTGGATCCCTAGGGTAAGGATCTTAGGTAAAGCCTTCCATCAGTTCTAGGGCGGCTAAGAGCCTCAGACTCAGGCTTTAGGGTTTAGGGTTTAGCCTCAGAGTTTAGGGTTTGGGGTTTAGGGTTTAGGGTTTAGCCTCAGACTTTAGGTGTTGGGGTTTAGGGTTTAGGAAGCCGCCCCGACCCCAGAAGTGGGATCTTAGGGTTATGGAGTATGTGCTTTTTTCGCTCGTCGGAGCATCAGGTAGTGAAGTGAGCGTGGCAGGTTCTGGACTTGTGGTACAGGTTGTAAAGTTTGAAGCTGCAGCAGATGGTTAAAAAGTTGCCGCGGACGAGACGCAGTAAGCAGTCAAAAGCTTCAAAACATCCGAAGACCTGAGCTACGAATCCTGAGCCCTACTGGTTGAGGTAAGGTCCCCACACCCTAAACTTCATGGGCTGGCCCCTAAAACCCATTGAAAAATATGCATACATAGGGTCCCGTATTAAATCCATTAGGGAAAATATTAAATATCCCAGAGACCTAATGTAGACCCGTGATGAATAAACCCCCTCCTTTACGGGCCTTAATCTGAGGATCCATATTATAATCCTTATTGAGGAGGGGTGTTATTAATGAAGGGTCTACTTGAGCTAACGTCTTACATGCATCCTTGCAGCCTAAAGCGGGAGTTGTGCAGCCCTTTCGTGGGAGTCCTTCCCTCCATGTAAAAGGGGGCTCCTCAACACAGGGTGGCTTTGGGAACCCCATAGCCTATGGGGATAAGAACCCTAAACCCTAAACCCTAAACCGTGTACCAAGGGACTCCAAGGGTCTGTATTGGGATTAAACCCGGGCTGTTGAGAAATTGGGATTGTTTAGGGTTTAGGGTTTAGGGCCCCAATCCTCATGCTATTTCTTACTGCGGCTCAGTGGGGAACGGCAAAGCGAATAAGGGGTAACGAGGGGATTTGACTACGCCAAAGCCAACAACGAGGATCTGAGGATTTCCTATTACCGATGAGAATCCCCATCAAATCCCCTAAAATCTTGATACATTTCCCTACTATGGCAGCTATATTCCTTTTTGGGTTTGCCAACGCCCTCTTGATGTTCTATACTTCCCGAGATTCTGGGTGAAGGGTGCCGGTGCTGCTCAGCGCAACAATGCTGGAGCATTCGGAACCCCTGGGATGTTTAGCGTTTAGGGTTTAGTGTTTAGGGTTCAGGGTTTAGGGTTTAGGGTTTACGGTCTAGGGTATGGGTTGAGAGCTGGCTTTGCGTTTTAAGGTTTGGTTTGGGTGCAGTGTTTTAGGGTGCAGGGTAAACGGTTTAGGGATTTAAGGCCTAGACACCCTACATATCATATGAGCTACTGTCTAGACTCCTAGTATCTCCCTTATAACCCCCTTTAAGGAGCTTAGACTATAGCTCATATATTCCTTTATACCCCCAACACACCCTTTGATAGGGCATATTCCTTATGTCGGCTCTCTGAGCTGCACCAGTACAACTCTTCAATCTTGAACGCTTGGGATTCAGATTTGGTTTTCAGGGTTTAGGGTGCAAGGATTTGGGGTTTAGGGTTTAGGGTTTGGGGTTTAGGGTATAGGTTTGGGCTTTGGGGTTTGAGGTGTGGGGTTTTGGACTTAAGGTTTAGGTATGGGCTGTGGGGTTTGGGGGTTTAGGCTTCAGGGCTGGGAGTTTGGGGTTCTGATCCGAATACCCGGCCTAAACCCTAAACCCTAAACCCTCCCTCCATTCCAAAAGGTGGCTGCAGTCTAGAGCCTGATATAGAGTCATAAGTAACTCATATGAGCCATAGTCTAAACTCCTTAAATGGGGTTGTATAGGGGATTATCTAGGGGACTATTACAGGGGTTTATAAAGGGGATACTAGGAGTTTAGACTACAGCTCATATGGGGGTTTGGGGTACAGTATACAAAAACTTAGCCGAGGGTCCGGAGGACACATATTGGTAGTTTTTCAGGCTTCTGCAGTATATGGTTCAATAGAAGGATTCTATGCAAAATTTTCGGGCCCTTTCAGACAGGACTTTGTAGGGGTTTATAGGAATACCCAAGCTCACAAAGCTAAATCCCACATTGAACGTTGCAAAGTTGAGCACCCGCCTCCAGGGGCTTTAAGGTAGCAAAGATCCTAAACCCTAAAAACCTAAAACCCTAAACCCTAAATGGTAACCCTTGAACCCTAAAATCCAAAACCGTGATGGAGGCATTCCTCATAAAAGGTTGCGGCTATGACCTCCCAAAGTCCTAGGATTAATGTGGATAGGGTTCGGGGCTTTAAGGCTTTAGGGAGGAAATCCTGCAACAGAACATCACCGCAGTTCCAAGAGTTTACAGCTTAGCGTTTGGGGCGTCAGGTTTAGGGGTTGAGGTTCGTGGTCTGGTGCTTCGGGTAGACGAGGTAGTGCGAGATTCCTCCAGAAAGCAGAGACCCCTGAAACTGTCTTGTAACTCATGGGTTAGGCCCTACTACCCGCCTCTATAGTACCCCCCTACGTTCCCCTGATGAAATCTAATTAGGCCGAATTACCTCTAAATAGCCTTACTTCTGGGGGGAACCTAGGAGGGATAGTCTAAGGGCGGGGGGGGGGGTAGTAGGAAAACCCATGATAACCGTTTAGAGGAAACCTGGCTGGAACCCTACACCCAAACCCTATTCATATATATATATATATAAGGTTTAGGGTTTAAGGCTTCAGAAAACTACCTTCAACAAAGGTATCCTCGAAATTTTGGGAAAAAACTATCCCTTTTGAATTGTTTTAATGCCAGGTTTCCATTTCACGTTCCATGCTCTTTCCATGTGATTCTCCCTTTTGGGTGTTATGTTCTGTATCCCTATACCCTAAACCCTAAACCCTATACCCTATACCCTAAGATCCCCACCCTATGACCCAGTGGACCCTAAAACCTAAACCCTAAACCCTAAACCCCAAGGCCCCAACCCTATGACCCCCCACCCTCACCCTTTCAGACCAGCTGCACGACGAGAGCCCAGATCAAAGCCTTAAAGTTCACCTGGGTAGCTGCTTTAGGGTTTAAGTAGATAAGTAGGGTTTAGGGTTTAGGGTTTAGGGTATAAGGGTCATATAGGGATAATGGAAAAGAAAATGGAAGCAACTGTAGTATAATTGAATATATATTGGGGTTATAGTCCCCCTTAAGTAGATAGAATATGGCTTTGGGTATATTATAATAAGATCCCCATATACCCCATATCCTATCTACTTAAGGGGAACTTCAGTATAGGGTTTAGGGTGAAGAAATGTCAGGAGTTCCAGGCTTTAGGGTTTAAGGCTTCTGGTGTAGGATGACTTCCCATGTTTCGGGTGCCGAATGGTGGGGATTAGGTTGAGGGGAAGAAGGATTTGCAAAAAGGGTGGCTCCTCAAAATAATGATGGATCAAGGACCTGGGGCTACATAATTGCACCCTCAGCAAGAAGCAGGGGAACAGGCCAGCTAACCCAAATATGAAGCCGCGCCATCGGGCAATAGGCGTGATTTCTTGAGTCATTGTGAACCAAAGATGGAACCAGGAAGTTGACCACGTCCGCTCCACGTCTACAGAGCAAGACTTCTCAGCTTTTGACCTTGAGTCCACTGCAAACCGATCAGGCTCATTCTTGACATTGCACATACTCAAACATTGCACATACTCAAATAAAATAAGCCCTAAACCCTAAATCCTCAAAGCCCAGCAAGCCAGAATTACCGTGGGAGTTGTTTCCTGCTGAGAATGAAGGATAACCCCCCTATCATAGTACCCTATGTACCTTGTCCTACTTAACTTGCCCCCGGAGGCACTAATACGTCGACTTTTCAGGGACACGTTGCTCAAACTGTGGATCACATCCTACAACTTTGACCAGATAAGAATAACTTTGCTTATTCACTTATTGAACCCAAACCCACTTCCCAGCTCGAGGTTGCCTTATGAAACAAAGATCCAGGCACCTCGTGCGGCGGCGCATAGTCCGCCTTGTGCTCCACAAGCACATGCTGGGTTTGAGGGCCCAGAACTGTACCTCTAAAAACTGTGTACAGATACTTGTGCCTGTAAAGAGCCACATGTTCTCAGAATGACCCACCCTCATGCACGACAACAGGGTCCAAGGGCTCAAAGCGCTTGCGACTTCGAAGATGTATTCTTAATTACGGCGAGTTAGTACGCAAGAAGGGAATATGTTCTATAGGGGTTCTATAGGGATTGTATTCCCTCATTCCTTACAGAGCACCAGTGAGTTAACCGTCGACCAAGTCAATGTGGACTCCGTTCTCAACGGCTATCTGGCAATGAATTTAGAAGGTATATCATATATAGCAGGGCTCAAGGCTTGCCCTCTTTCAAACGAACAGTCTTCGTAAGTTGAGGGTTTAGGGTTTCCACGTGAAGTTGCAGCCATCACGTGTCAACACTCCTTGCTTAAGCCTTAAGGCTTTGCAAGCGCAGTTTTGGCAACAAGGTCCCAATACAACGCAGCTGCAATTCAAACTCCTGGGCTGCAAAATCCTGAAGCCAACTCTATCACATGTCTTCCCATCTGCACGTCACCTAAACCCTAAACCGTAAATCCCTAGACCCCTAAACCCCTAATCCCGAAACTTCATGGGTTCTCAGGGTTTCCCCTTAACGAAATTTGTACAAGGGCAGTTAAGATGAACTGTTCGGGCCGGGGCGGGAGATGGGGGTTTGGGGTCTAAGGTTTAGGGTTTAAGGTTTGGGGTTAGGCGGGGGTGGTTCATATAGGCGCCTAAATAATTACCAAAATTATTGTCTTTAACATACCGCAATATGATCATTCCCGTAAAGCCGCCAGGATCATGCAAGACCTCTAATATCATCCGTACCACCAGAAACTGTAAAACTGATTTGGGTTTGGACTTTTCGAAGATGTCATAAAATCCTCAATCCGGACCCCATAAACCTGGCATTTCCCTGCATTCCCTGCGGGGGGGAGAAATCCCGGCTTTCAGTTAAGGCCTAAACCTTGAACCCTAAATCCTAAACTTTGAAACCCTAAAGCTTTGATTGTCATATTCTTCTCAGTTTTCCTGGCTTGAGCTTTGCGCAAGATCTTCCTACATGACTATTTCATGGTTTCCCCTACCCTAATCTTGGGTTCAGGTCTGAACCCAACACAGGCGTAGCACCCCCTGCAGACACCTCACTCGGTTTGTGTTGCAGCCTCGGAACCTTCCCGTCGTTGTTCACCTTCGTGCAAAAATGCCTGGGCGATTCCGTGGTGATGAGGAGCTGTGGAAGGTCGAGCTGAACTCGAAAAAAATTAGCCTTGAGACTCGAAATCCCGAGCTCCAAGGCGCCCACACCCCAAAATTTGAGAACACCTAAGTCCAAACTCGAACTCAAAACGCCAACACACCTAAGCCCCAAGCCGTCGGACTCAAACAAAAACCCGAAGCCCCCTCCACTTCTCAAACCCTGAACGATTCCATGCCCCAAACCTGCTGCATCCCCGCCAAGTACTCATATCCGAGTTACAAGCCCTCGGAATCCCCAATGAAGATATAAAATGACACGAGCCATGGTCTAAACTCTTAAACGGAATTGTTTAGGGAAGTAGTATAGGGCTTTGGAGGCGGATACTAGGAGTTTGCTCGCTGCCTTCGCCAAGTGCCCGAAATTTAGCTTTCAACGTGGTTTTAGGACATTGACGGAGGCCTGAAGCTCAAATTCACTGGCAAGTGCAATATTTCGGCCTCTTCCAGGATTTTCCCATGCTCATTTGAAGAAACAATTTTCCAGGGAAAAAGTCCAAATTTTGTCTACGGCCATCTTCACATCCGGGTAGGGCTCCTGGACCCTGCAGATACGCTGACTGCCATGCGCAGATGCCAGAAATCGTGGCTTCGCCATAGGAGAGCGCGCACTTCTGTAAGATGAATTTGAGTGCTATGCAGAGAGGACGTCAGCGACTGGCTTCACAACAGGGTAAGAAAGAATGCGCCTGCCAACCGTTTTGAGGATGGGACATGGAGAGAGGCTCAGTTTGCATGAAAGGCGCAATATTTCGGCTTCTTGCAAGACTTTGCAGCAGTCATGTCATGAAAAAGGTTTTTGAGAAAAGCTGTTTTCTTCTTTGGTGCACTTTAACGTCCTTAGCGGGGTCCGCGCCTTTGTTAATAGTCTCGGGACGTAACTTCAGAATGCTTGCGGTAGACAATAGGAAATACTGCGGCTGCCAACTAATTTGAGAAGGACAACTAACTCTCTTTTTCCCTGTTTCTTCGCCAGCCAACTTCAACCAATCGTAATCTTGCTCAAAGATTGCAGCACGGGCAAAAACACTTGTGAGGCAAAACCGCCGGTACAGGAGAGAGCGTCCAGAACAGCATCCAAGCCTGACTGCCGCAAAAGAAAGGCAGCGAATAACATATCTATGGACGCTCGGCCAGGCCCGCTACGGCCCTTGAGCTGCACTCTTTGCAGTTTCTGGTCTATGCCGGCAAGGCGATTTTCGGCAAGGTTATCACCGTGAACGAAGGCATACTTCCGCTTGCTTTCCTGCAGACTAGGAGGCCGCTGGGACTGAGTCGAAGACGCCTTCTCGGAGAGCATGAATTGCACGTCCTCGGCAAGGTCTTCTTCGAAATTTGTTAGGAAAAGGCTATTTGGAAGGCAGCGGCCTCTACACTTCTTTCAGAAACAAGATCTTCTTGCAGATGCAGATGTTCTTCGCGCAAGATGTCTTCCTCTTCTGCGAGCTGTTCCCGGACTTCGTCTTTCATGTGGAAAGATGGCATCTTGGCCACCTGCTGCTCAGCGATGGATGACAAGCTTCCAACGCCTGTTTCCACGAAGGCGTGTTCTTCGTGTTCAAACTCTTCACGCGCAACTAAGATGGAATCTTCATCCGCAGAAACCATGCCAGAGCTGCCACAGGACACTTACTGCAGGCAGCAAAATCCGTAGAGAAACATGATTGAATAAGTACTTTAAGTTCAAACAGGGTTTGTATGTTAATGCAACAGGTGAGAAAAGATGGAAATCCTCATCGGTAGCCAGCAGGTCCCAATTAAAAAATAAAATAAAAACGTCCGCGTGAACTTCGCCGCTGCCACAAGCACCACTCATTTCCTGGTTAAGACAAGGTGTGCTGGTTTCCATGAACCCTGAATCCTCACTCCTCCAACCCTGTAAAATGAAATCAGAACTCCTGACACCTTTGGACTAATGGGTCGTAGCTCGGACTAATAACTCGTAGCTTGGGCTATGGGGCAATTGTAAAGGTATTTCAGAACTCCCCGCACCCTTGGACTAATGGGGCGTAGCTTGGACTAATAGCCGGTGCCTTGGACTAATTCGGCGATGATAAAATTAAATCAGAACTCCTCACACCGTTGGACTCATGGGGCGTAACTTGGACTAATGGGCCGACTGATAGCCGGTAGCTTGGACGAATGGAGCGATGACATAATCAGATCAGAACTCCTCACAACCTTGGACTAATGGAGCGTAGTTTGGACTAATGGGGCGTAGCTTGGACCAATAGGCCGTAGCTTGGACTGATAGCCCGTAGCTTGGGCTAACCCTGAACAGCACGCAGGGGCTCCCCACCCCGCTTTAGAAAGGCAAGGTCCTCAAAGGACGAAGGAGCCTCGAAAAAGCCATGCGCTGGCCCCCCACATAGCAGCACACGTCGCTGCAAACAAATGTAAGCCTGCATTTTATGTGACTGCGAGCTGATATGAAGGCAAAGTCTCCACACAGCTCCTGTGAGAGATGGCTCTTCCCCTTGGAGCAGCAACAATCATCGATGGCGCATGACTGGGATCACAAGCCGTCTTGGTGCTCAGTCTAGTGCTGAGAGGTTGTAACTTCAAGAGCTAAGACAATGAGGAACTACCTATTCAAACTTTTCATGCGTAGTTTCAGCACCCCATATGCTCAAGTGCCAGGGGCGACCGGGCAATTGGCGCAGGCGGAGCCAGGATTTTTAGACTATGGCTCACATAGCTACAAGATTAGTTGGGTTGCAATTGCCCTAAACCTTCAAGTCATCGCCCCTCTTAGCTCGCATAGTTCCAGGTGCCGGTTCGCGAACAGTACCCGGCGCTTGGCATCCAGGGCTGCCAGAATGCACTTGCCCCAGGGGGTATCCACTGTCCATGAATCCTTTCCAGGGTTCGGGATTTCGGTCTCGACCTAGGAGTACCCGCAGGGACCCCATGGATATAGGGAGACAAGAAATAGATTATGGGGGTCCCTGTTAGGGGAGTGAACTGCGATTCAAGGTGTTGGGGTTTGCGGAAACAATGGCTTCTAGGCGCCGTAGGGCTTAGAATCGGAAGGGATTTGTTCTAGAGATCTGGATGCGGCATGCATGGAGGCCCAAGAGCCAACTATAAGTAGTAAACACCAAACTACTTGAAGGTTCGCGGACTTAAAACCCCCAAGTATACATAAACCCAGAGCCATCAACCCTTGAATCCTCAACTATACAAGACCTAAACCCTGAGCCCGGATTAAGGTTTCAGGGTTGTCTCTATGACCCCGTGTTGTTACTTGGCATGGAATTCAGCTCAAGGAATTCTGAGGGGGGCAACAAACGGTGCTGCGGATGGAAGAAACCTTGCACTATCCCATGTGAGCTATAGTCTATACTCCTTAAAGGGGGTTATACAATACAAGTTTAGGGTTTAGGGTTTAGGGACTTGGGTTTAGAGTTTAGGGTTTAATCTCTAAACTCCTTAAAGGGGGCCATTCTTATGGGGGATTAAATTGGGGAGTATTATTGGGCTTATGAAGGAGGATACTAGGAGTTTAGACTATGGCTCATATACCCTCTAGGTAGGTATAGTACGAAACACTGTATAACGAACTTTGTTGGGGATTACAGGACATTACATGGCCTAAACCCTACACCCTGACCAGAGCTTAGCAATGGCAGTGGGATCCTAGGGGCCATCCATGCTATCATGACAATTCTGAAGATTGTTAACACGTTTCGGGTTTAGGATTTAGGGTGTTGAGAATGCACCCTGAGCCCCAAACTCTAAGCCCCTAAACCCTAAACCCTAAACTCTGAACCCTAAACCCTAGACTCCAGGGATAAGCTGCAGTAGAGGGGGGAATCTAAATGTTTGGGGGTTTGCCGGTTGGCATCACGGGCTTCAGCTTTGAAAGGATCCAAATTATCCTACTGGTGGTGGTTAATAGGGAATAAATAGAGAGTATAATATTATATAATACTATATGATCTACAGTGCAAACTCCTTAAAGGGGGTCATATGGGGGATTATATAGGGGACTACTATAGGGCTCATTAAGGGGGATACTAGGAGTTTAGACTATAGCTCATATGATGTTATATTATAGTGTATTATATTATGTTATACTATGTTATATCCTGTTGTGTTATATTCTAGTATAGTATTATATGGGGATTGTATTCCCGTATTCCCTACCAACCACCAGAAAGCTACACCCCCTCCATCCTAAACCCAGCCCAATGGTCCTCGCCCTTCACCTGCACCCCGCTGCCGCCAATGATGCCAAAGCGTGGGCTCGAGGATGCCATGGGGAAAATTGACGTTTTTGACTCTGTAAGTCTATGGAGGTTCAAAAAGGTTCAGGATTAGGGATTTAGGGAGTAGGCTTTCAAGGTCTTGATGTTTTGTTTTGTAGGCTTTTGAGTTTAGGGCTGTGCGCTGGTAGAGCGCATTGCTTTTGAGTGCTTTGGTTTTCGTATCGGCCAACAAGATTCAACTCTGTAGGAGGTAGTTAGCGAAGCAAAGCTTAGAGTGCCAAGATGGGCTATAGCCAAAAGCCCTTGCGTCCCTCATGGACACGGGAGCTGGGACCACAAAATGCTTGGAGGGTGGAGGGGGCTTGCTAAGTATGCTTCAGATCCCTATATGCCATATGAGCCATTATCTAAACTCCTAGTACCCCCTTAATATCCCCTAAGGTAATCCCCTATATACTCCCCATTATAGCCCCTTAAGGAGTTTAGACTATTGTTCACGTAATATCCCACGTTATCCCCATTCTCAGCCGCACGGTTCACTGGTGGCCCTCCAAGTGTTATTCACAGAAGCTCACATACGTGTTGGTTGGTCTTCTAGGGAGCTGAGGGGGGTGCCTCAACGGTTTGAAATGCGGTCTAGTGGTTTAGTATAAGGGTTGAGTCAGGGCATGCCTATTCTTTGGAGTTCAAGGATTTAACAAGAGTATCCTAAATTGAAACTCTAAGGTTCCCATACAGTTTAGGGTTTAGGGTTGGGCATCATTTGCAACCCTAAACCCCAAACCCT